>JASANE010013985.1:0-58135 GCA_030248225.1 Trileptium ribeirensis
ACTTTGATTTTCAATTCTTATTTGTTTTGATTTGTGTGGCGTCCGTGGTCCCAGTCTGACGTGGGTACGGATGGTATAATATATAATTTGATATAAGTGTTTACTTTGCTGCGGAATCTTCTACTGTTGAGCAAGATTTTAATTCTCTAAAATACTCGTGTACCTATTCCCTAAATATGTGACTGGTTGTGTAAACTTTTCGCTTCGCTTGATCAGCTTTAGTGCTACCAACTGATGTGCAGTTGTCGTTACACTAATGTCTTATCTTACTCGTTACATTCAGCAAACAACCAGGTCATTGACTGCGTTTAAATTACTAAACCCTACTATTGTGGCACGCAAGGCTCGATAGACTTATCCTGAGGGAATTTAGTGTTGTTCCGACTGTAAAAGATTTCTGTGCGTTTTGAACAAAATACGCCCAAAAACTCAAAATCGAAAAAGAAAACCCTCCACTTGCGGTCTGTTCTTTTTACGGCCTCCTGTTGGTATAACTGTTACCAAGAGCTAGATATTAGATTATAAAGAAAACACGATTGGAGGTACGTGCGTTACGGCAGCAAAATCCTATAATAAACACTTTCAATAACCTTCCACAATGAGCTACAAGAGCCACCAAATAGCTAACTCAAATGCGAGAGTAAATGCACCAGTCAAAATAAATAGCACGTTATAAACAAAACAAGATTTTAACGAAACAATTACTGACCGCCGTCCAAATTATCTTCTGACGAAGTGTAACGTTCCAGGCGGATTCGGCCGGTTCATTGCAGGCGATTCGATCTATTCACTACGTATCCGATTGATGCCCGAATAAGTGGCGAGTCGGCGTTGATGACAAGCGTTATCAACCGCTATCAGGGCTACTATCAGGGCGCACTAAAAGTCAGTAGAATTGTTCACGAGACAATGAGTGCTGTCAAACCGCGTGTAATTATTGCTACCAGGAAATAAAACGACACCAAAACTGTCGATGATCGATTCGAGGCAACCGGTAAAGTCCCTGCCAAAGTCGAAGTAGCATACGCTGACGACACTTGCCGAACTATCCGAGCTTGACAATCGAAATGTTTATTAACTAATGCACAGTCAATATTATATCCGATACAAGCAGCGTTACAACGGAGTTCGTGTTCGTACATAAATCGATATGCACCCAAACGCAATATTCGAATAGTACTGGTGACGCTAGAATTGAATTGGATAAACACGTAACTACCAGCCTGAAACGGCTCCAAATCATCATTGTCGGCCACTTTCAAACACGCGGCGAATCCAAACCATGAAAACCTCACTCTTGGTCGAAACAACCGACTCATCACGTTCCATGGCAAAGGTCCACGCTTACTCCGATAACCCCAGTTTCTCCTCCAGAACCCAACCGCTCCAAAAACGAATGGCGCTGATATATTCGTGATCTCAGATACACATACCTAGTTCACCCGTGCTAGGTGGACGAGGTTGAACTCGATTCATGAAAATACCGCGTGACGGCATCGAGTTCCTGGAGCACGTGGGTCCTGTGGGACATGACAAAGTTCGCAAGCACAAGTATTACCAAATTAAATAATTTTAAGCGACCCAAAAACTTTTACACCTTCTCATCTACTCGAATAATCAACTTCCCAAATTTAATAGCCACACTTATTCACCCCTGCTGAGGTGCGACAGGTCCGAGCCCAAGGCTTTAAAATTCTGTTATTCCAAAGATTTCAATGACGCAGGCACGCCTCACGGCGTGGCCCCCAATTAATTTATGTACTAGGACCAGTTCTGGCCCTAAGGGATCCCAGCTGCACCACTCTCAATTTTCGCGGTGGTGCCCGGACAACCCCGGCTTACACGATTTCCCGGTGGACCCATGTCTGACCCAGGGAAACCGCTTAGCTTAACGGGCTGCTCGGCGGGTTTACCAGGGTGTTCGGCCTGGCCCCTATGGTGGCCCACGTGTCTAATGGTATGGAGGTCCCCCTGAGGGAGGGTCATCCCGTAAGCCTGCTCACAGGTAATAAGGCTGACCCGTTATTCCCTCCATTTCGGTGCTTAAATCTGATGTCTTATGCAAGGATCAAAAATCCGCCTAGCCGTAGGGCTTGTTCGTGTGAGGCTCCGTTGAGCCGCGTGATAGTTGCATGATCCTTGGGCTCTCCTGGTGCAGAAATGCGCTTGTGTTGCCTTAGTTCCACTTAGGGCTGAACACGCTGAGCCTACTCGGTCCTAGATAGGCGCAAGTACTTTGGCGTACGGAGGGACGTTGATATCACGAAAGTTGGAGCGCGGAGATAGGGTGGCGGGGATGAATACGGCGTGGAGGAGGCGAGCATCAAGAGGTAACGGGGCATGGTTATTTAGATCCCTATATTTGGCAAGAAAAGGGGTGGAGCGTAGACACAATCGAGTTTAATTCTCCTGCGGGCGCGTTTGTCGGGACCATCTAATTCGCCTAGATGAAATGCACACTTCAACTGTTTACTCGTTTCACCTTTTCATTTCTTGGCACATCAAAAATTCTTCCCACTCGGGAACACTCAATATAAATTGCATAACACAACAGCTATATTGTACAGGCAATACAAATTCCGGGCTCGCACAAGGGTCCGCATCGCATGTACTTAAAATTTTAGACGTGGTGTGCGCTAGCCGCCTACCTTCGAACTTTTGGTGACGAAAATGACCCTCGAGCTCCGAGAGGGCTCTTTTTGAAGCACAGAACCCACACCCCGACATATTAATCGCTAACCATGAAATTTGTAGTCTGCCGTCCCCCCCCCCAACCTAAAAGTTGAAAACCACTAACGAACTCCAACGACCGAATATCTGATTGGGATGACGAACTAGCATTCCGTGAGCTCTACTTGGGCTCTTTTAGAAACGCGGAACCCTCGGCCCAAAGTTTGTGATTGGAACGTTCAACCTCCGATTTATCTTCATACTGATCGTGTAAAATTCTCTTACTGGTTGCAGCCTTAGGTTTTCCCAACTTGACCTATTCGGTAGTAGAAACGCGGTCGCAGCACTTACGGGCGCGCGAGCTATCCAACGGACACCCTAACACCCGCAAGGGCTGTTCCTATTCCTATGCCTAGGCGAGAAAATTTTAAACCCCTGGGGGAAAACCTCGGGCGGGCCTCTTCCACGCGTCCGCTGTCGAAGAGTCCACCCAAGACCACCAGATCCTCCAGGAAGTGGCTCTCGAATTCTTTTGTTCAAAAACGTTGACCAACGATCTCTTAAATTAGTTTTAACCGTAGGCATCGTAGTCAGAAAACACCTACTCCAAATTTCAACGATGTGCCATTAAATTATCAACGCGACATGCTATAGAACACCGAGTAAGTCACCCCCTGAGCATGAACGATAAAAGCAACCCAGGGGGTGGGGAACCAGTCGAGCGCGGGGGTATCTTCCCATTTTTGTTGCAATTTTGGCATGATTTTGACTCAATTTTGTCCCAAGCTCAGCCCACTGCCCAACGCGGGCGCAGCACTTGCGGGAGAGCGAGGCATCCGACGGACACCACAGCACCCGCAAGGGCTGCCCCTATTCCTAAGCTCAAGCGAAAGTTCAAAAGCATCAAAAACCCCCGGGCGGGTCTCTTCCACGCGTCTGCAGGTCGAAGAGTCCACCCGGACTGACGAAAACAAACCGAAAAGAAAAACGAGAAAACCCTAAACTAGCAACATAAGAAAGAGCGGCGACAACCGCCGACTAAGCGCGTCGATTTCTGTGTGCGACTACTCGACTGGTCCCGACGTCGAAAAGTGTCATCTCCTTTTATAGCGACTGTGGGCCCCCTGCCCCCTTTTTCACTGCTGGCTGCAATACAGACACGAGCCTTTCAAATTTAAAATATATATACGTGCAACAAGAAAGCTACAGCCAAAACAATAAAACTAAGACTGCCAAGGCTACCATCATTGCTCTGTAAACAACAACAAATATACATATATAACGTACGTGCTTTCACCGGCCCCTAGTGGGCGCGCGACAGTGTAGATGGCCAGCAGCAGCGCTGACTTGGCCGATGTGTGCCAAAAGAGACAAAACCGCGCGCTGGCGGGCGCGGCCAAAATTTTAAAGAAAAATATACCAGTGCTCGGGGCGCTGGTTTCTCATAGGGATATCGGCACGTTCTTTGCCGATATCTCTGGAAGAGTCGCTTTAGGCGCCCAGAAAGTAAAATTTTGGGGTCGCATTTGAGTTTAGAGGATCCTGAGCGGACCCGAGGGGGTGGGCAGCCCCGGTTTTCGGCTAAACGGTTAGGGTGGGACCCGATAAGTGTCCCGGGCTCCGAAAATCGGGGAGTTTTGATTATTTTAAATGCCCTTTGGGACCTGGAAGATTGGAGGCTTAAACGCCTGTTCGGGGGTCCATAAGTATTTAGGGGATCCAAATTTTTAGACCCGCCGGGGCGATTTGACACCCCAGCAGTGTCCTTAAGATAGTTTAGTCACCCCCTTGTTCCAAAATTTGTGGTAAAACCCCAAAAATTAAATTTTTGTATCGCACCCTAAAATAGTGTCTTAGAGAAGTTGTGCCCAATATTTCAGTCGTCTGTGACAATTTTTTTACTAGCCATGATGGGTAATGATACCCCAATTCCCCCTCCCCCCACAAACAAAACCAACAAAACACACATACACAACACATATACACACACCACAATATAAACACCTTTTTCAAACCCCAGCGATAAACAAAATATTTTATTTAACAAATACATAATATCAATAACCTATCTCCTCTCCCCTAATAATTCATATCTTTTAAATATTTTAAATATATACTTATATAAACTCCGTAATAACACCTTATATCTAATATATTCACAAATAATATAATTATATATTCGCAAATATATTGTAATATATAGTTCAAATAATAGATATACAAATAATAGACTTTATTGCCGCCCCTATATACCGAATTTCTTAACATTACTTACTTATAACATTATTCCTTTACTAAAAAACCATATCTATTATTAATATACAAAATACCCAATCATTATAACACCATATTCCACCCGCACTTACATCCATGATAGAATTACATATTCCCTTAGATATTATCATATCTAACAAATACATCCCCTTATCCATTTATTTCATTTTCCCTATTTTTAGCCTATACCACCCCTACCCCCTTTTGCATATTCCCAATCATCTTACGCTCACAATTACCCACACACAAACACTTTTTATATATTTTTTTTTATTCTCGTTTTTTCTTCTATTATCTGATCTTATTATTTTAAATTATATTTATTGCCATCCCTATCTATCTCTCTATATACTAATCCTCCACACATTCATATCTTCTTCTTTTTTTTTTTTTTATTTCTTTATTTTATTATATTTTTTTCAGTATTTCCTTACATGCTTATTACTCTTAACTATCCTTATTAATACACTCTTTTTATATTCTATATTCTCCAATCATTCTTAATACTATGACATACGATTCTCCATATATCATATACTTTTTTTTATTCTATTATTTAATACATCGTTGAAATTTGGAGTAGGTGTTTTCTGACTACGATGCCTACGGTTAAAACTAATTTAATAGAGATCGTTAGTCAACGTTTTTGAACAAAAGAATTCGAGAGCCACTTCCTGGAGGATCTGGTGGTCTTGGGTGGACTCTTCGACAGCGGACGCGTGGAAGAGGCCCCGAGGGCCTTTCCCCCAGGGGTTTAAAATTTTCTCGCCTAGGCATAGGAATAGGAGCAGCCCTTGCGGGTGTTGGGGTGTCCGTTGGATGCCTCGCGCGCCCGTAAGTGCTGCGACCGCGTTTCTACTACCGAATAGGTCAAGTTGGGAAAACCTAAGGCTGCAACCAGTAAGAGAATTTTACACGATCAGTATGAAGATAAATCGGAGGTTGAAGGTTCCAATCACAAACTTTGGGCCGAGGGTTCCGCGTTTCTAAGAGCCCAAGTAGAGCTCACGGAATACTAGTTCGTCATCCCAATCAGATATTCGGTCGTTGGAGTTCGTTAGTGGTTTTCAACTTTTAGGTTGGGGGGGGGACGGCAGACTACAAATTTCATGGTTAGAGATTAATATGTCGGGGTGTGGGTTCTGTGCTTCAAAAAGAGCCATCTCGGAGCTCGAGGGTCATTTTCGTCACCAAAAGTTCGAAGGTAGGCGGCTAGCGCACACCACGTCTAAAATTTTAAGTACATGCGATGCGGGCCCTTTTGCGAGCCCGGAATTTGTATTGCCTGTACAATATAGCTGTTGTGTTATGCAATTTATATTGAGTGTTCCCGAGTGGGAAGAATTTTTTGATGTGCCAAGAAATGAAAAGGTGAAACGAGTAAACAGTTGAAGTGTGCATTTCATCTAGGCGAATTAGATGGTCCCGACAAACGCGCCCGCAGGAGAATTAAACTCGATTGTGTCTACGCTCTACCCCTTTTCTTGCCAAATATAGGGATCTAAATAACCAAGCCCCGTTACCTCTTGATGCTCGCCTCCGCCACGCCGTATTCATCCCCACCACCCTATCTCCGCGCTCCAACTTTCGTGATATCAACGTCCCTCCGTACGCCCAAGTACTTGCGCCTATCTAGGACCGAGTAAGCTCAGCGTGTTCAGCCCTAAGTGGAACTAAGGCAACACAAGCGCATTTCTGCACCAGGAGAGCCCAAGGATCATGCAACTATCACGGGGTTCAACGGAGCCTCACACGAACAAGCCCTACGGCTAGGCGGATTTTTGATCCTTGCATAAGACATCAGATTTAAGCACCGAAATGGAGGGAATAACGGGTCAGCCTTATTACCTGTGAGCAGGCTTAGGGGATGACCCTCCCTCAGGGGGACCTCCATACCATTAGACACGTGGGCCACCATAGGGGCCAGGCCGAACACCCTGGTAAACCCGCCGAGCAGCCCGCTAAGCTAAGCGGTTTCCCTGGGTCAGACATGGGTCCACCGGGAAATCGTGTAAGCCGGGGTTGTCCGGGCACCACCGCGAAAATTGAGAGTGGTGCAGCTGGGATCCCTTAGGGCCAGAACTGGTCCTAGCTAGTACACTGTACCCTACAACAATTTAGTAAGTTATTTCTGTTACAATAAGCACTATATTAATAGATATTTAAGTAAGTAAAATAATATTTAATGAAATTATATAAATAAAACATATGATTAAAATGAATGTAAAATAAATTTTATTAAAATTGAAATTCTTTATTTCTAAATCCATCAATGGCCATTCCCGGCTCGTACAAACATAGCAAAGCTTAGGTATATATATAATTTATAAAGGACCGGATGTGGCTGTGCCTATTTCGCCACGTTTCTTGGTTAGCTATATATTTGGAAAAGCAATGTTCCGATAATCGGGTAGCTCTCGCGCCACCTGGATGTCCGATGTCATGTTTCCTACAATCAAATTGACAATTTTAGACAGACGAACAGATGAAACGCTAGAAAAACATGCAGCTGTAGCCGCAATGCTGTCATATGGTGAAATAGGGAATCAATGGTCAGCAGCTGCATGACATATTCCCGAAGCTCCAATGACTTCTCGGTAATTTTACACGCTTCCTTGTGCTTTACTACGAGATTAGTAACCACGTTTTCGGTGCCCTGAGCTATATTCAGATCAGCAATGACACATTTTAGCTAATAAATTATGAAGTTTCTACCTCCTCAGAACAGTATATATTGAAAACATGTTTATTACTTTGACCACAATATAGAACCTGCGCGGTTTAGCTAAACCACAATCCGATTCAGTTGGTAATTACATTTGTACAACGACAATTACATTATGGTGTTCCCACATAAAGTAGATTTGCGCCTCAATCGAAACACAGCTCAGTACTATGAAGTAACAGCGAACCAAGAAATTAGGACTGCATTGTACTCTGAAATTCAAGTTAAAATACAAACAGTTTGGTGCCGCTTAATGGGTTATTTCACGCTACGATGTCCTCTTGCCCCAGGAAAAATGACTGACTTTTTGGCTCCGATTATCTTCATTTTTACACCCTATGACCAAAAAACGTCAAGGATCCGTAATTTGAGGTCGTTATAGTAAATTTTTTTAACCGTTTTTATGCTATGGCTTCGCAAATACCACCCCCTGTTGCTCAGCAAGGTACCATAAAATGGCCTCTGGTATGCTCCAAGATGCATCTAGCCTCGATTTTGTGATTGTATCTCGTGGTCGTATCTAAAACAGGGGTTCATGCCATATCGACAGCTGTCACTCTTCATGATTGGAGTAGATTTGAAAATCGTGCAATTAAAAATGTTGTGTAGACCTGACTAATCCTGCATAGAAAAGAATTTGGCCATAACTTCGAACACGGAGCCACGACACTACCCGAAAAAAAGAGGTCGTAAAATTAGTCATTACGATTTTTGTCAATTTGGGACTTATGTGGATGTCCAGCCTCTTACGGCGTGCGTGAAGCCGAAAATTTTTTTGTTTGAACTAGCTATCTAATGACGCTTCCTGGCGTAAATAACATTTTTTACCAGTTCTCTGCACGTTTATGTGCTACTGGCCAAAATATCCAGTTTTACCCCCCCCCCGACCAAAAGGTACGTAGCGTGAAATGACCCTTATATATTTTGGATTTTTCTGATCTATATGTAATTTCACACGTTCCTTCTATAAATACATATTTAGGTTTACACACTACACTGTTGGTTATATCTTTGTTAATCCCTAAATCAGCCTGAACGTACTGCCTGCCAGATTTTACATATAACACATCTAGCCACACCAGCCACCATAAGCATCGGGGACTGACAACGGATAACACAATCGATTGGTGTTCACCCACCAACTCACATATATAATGCTGTTCTAAGAAGAAATCTCATCATTTTATGCGGCGTTTACGTTATAAGTTGCCCGCCATGTGGAAGTTTTGTCCACGTACAGCCTGCCTAACACCGTTAACGATATAGTGTACAGAACACCAACACTGTATTCTAAGCAATTCTATATAGTGTTTCGGACACCATCAGCATTTATACATGGTGTCATGGACACCATTAACTTCTCGCTAACTTCGATGAAAGTCTTTTGAGAAGATGAGTTGACGTTTTTCCGTTGTATGGCGTTTGTACGGTTTAACTTCTGTCCGCGCACTTCCTATGTAAATATTTCAACGGAATGGTTTATGGGTTACAATCAATTAGCGCAAATCATTTGAAATTTCAGTTAGCTAGTTTTCCCGCCTTTTTTAAATAAGTATTCAAACATAGGGTGTCGAAGACACCATAGTGTAATATACATGGTGTCAGCGACACCATAACTTGTGCTGCACTGTATGCCCGTCCGAGTACCATGCACCATAGTGTGGTCATGACCACACGTGGACAAATCTTCCACATGGCGGGCGTTTTATAACGTAAACGCCGCATTATGCTTTTGATTACTACTAAACTTTCGCTTCCAAAGCTCGCAGCCATATTACTGCCATTTGAATATTACTTAGAGCGGGTTTACAAATTTTTGTGGCGTTCACGTGATGTCCCCCTGTAGTCGTGACGCATAGACAGCAGGGCTGGGCACCGGAAAAACTGTTTTTTCTTCCGTTTTTTCGTACCCCCCCCGAAAAAAACTATTTCAGATTTTGGAGCCAAAATAGTTGGAAAACCGCTATGCAACAAAATATTACGTTCCATGTGTAGACCTTTTTACAGTAATTAAGGCAATAACAGTCAACAACAGGATTCAATTTCGCACAAAACTGTGTTTCCTGCTATTTTCATAACAGGATAACAACTTAGTATATCGAGAACGGCATGGCTTGCAATTTATTTCCGCCATTCAGGGTTACTTGGGCCCTCATAGCTTTCTAACGCCGCAAATTCCATGTGACAACATTGCAAGTGTAGACCTTTTACAGTAATTAAGGCATTGACAATCAACATCAGGATTCAATTTCGCACAAAACTGTGCTTCCTGCTATTTTCATAACAGGATAGCAAGTAAAAAACTAACAGTAAAATTTGACTTTTTTCCATTTTTCCGGAAAAAAAGCCGGTTTTTTTCCGGTCCGACTTTGTTGCGAAAAAAAAACCAACCCTGATAGACAGTCAGAGGCGCACCCATACCATAAATAAATTTAAAACTGCGTGCAAGACACACCCCTAGCTACATTTATTGATTACGGGTCAATACCTTTAGCTACCAATCTCGCGCGAAATAACAAAAACCGAGACCGCCCGTAGGTAATGTGGTGTATTAGTCAGTAGTTGATTTAATTTCGACATTTGTATCTATACCATAATGCTTATCGACGATGTTATACAGCACACCGTCAATAAAAATACAAAGAACACACGGTGTGATTGATAGTACCCCTAGGTAGCTGCTATTGAAAAATTTATAAAAAAAACATGAGGTGTCTAATACACCCTGTTGTCGACAGCTTGTCTAGCACTGTGTGGGGTACATAGGTTCCAAACCGCATAAATGTTAAGGTAATATAAATATTTCAGAAGTTATCGAAAACGTATATTTTACAATATATGACCTTCAGATTTTCCAAAACAATTATACCTAACTGTATAGCACATTATTAGAATATATAATAAAGTTAATGATATTTATGTACATGTTTCAGGACATTGCTCTATTAAGATAAACTTCAATCTCAGAAGTCAACACGATATCAAAATTATCACAATGCGTGATTACTTCATACAGAAAAGAATACATAACAAGTTACTAACATGCAATATAATAACTCACTACACTGTGAGTACAAATCTTTGAATGCGTTTGGTTTCTACTTTGTACTATATAGAAGGTTAACAGGGCGATCTATGTAACACGCACTTTCAACATTCCGTTTGATACGATTAAATCTCGAACCAATGACATGAAGTAAAAGCTGTGGTATGCAGGCGTAGCATAAATAGACCAGTAGTGTTTCTATGCAGTACATTTATTTGACGATTTGTGTTCGTTCATGTATCTGAAATTTGTGGCGTCTACATTTGTGGGGAGAGGCGTTGGAGCGCTTGATTTTAATCGCAGAGCGTTCTATTCATTTCCAGACTTTTATCAACATAATTGTCGGCATCTCATATCACTAAAATAATAATAGCAAATTCCTGAAAAATCACTAAATTACTGGCAGATTCTCATTAGTTTCTATAGCATGTAACTGTAGCTCGAATGTCCAGTTTGTGTAGGAATAAAGCGTGCCTATTAGCACCACTTGCGTATGGATAATCAGGCCATGTTGTGCAATGTGCGTTGAATGCACAAAATTAATCTGTGAACACTGCATCTATGTTTCAAAACCGCTCTCTTGAGTATTTCGTGAACTTCAATATTTCGAGCACCGCGTAACCTGAAACAGTTTATGACCAACACCGTAACGCTATTCATAATGAATGCATGACGACTGTAGTCACGCCCGAAATAAAAGCAAAGGTTTTGCGAATCTCGTAAAAATTTGCGAAAAAATAAAAGCTGTTCAATTTGCTATTCGCGAACGATGCGCCAAAATTTTGAGTTTGTTTCTGAGAGTGACTGTAGGAACCCGCGTAGTGAAAAACTTAGTAAAACAAAATTAATTTAATAACAAAATTAGTTTCGGATTTTATAGTATGCCGTTCACTCACAAATTGTTAAACTAGTAATCACGTAAAAATGATGCAATGTAGAAACAATTATTTTGACAGACTAAAATATGTATGCAGCTATTAAAGAAAATATGAAACGTAAATAAACGTATAAGCCGTCCATTTTGACAATCCGCTATAACGTCTCTATAGTTGCACATGAAATCAACAATGACTGATGTTTACATCCATCAATGAATATTCAAAGCTCCTATCGTTTAGCATTCATTGGAAGATTCGATCCTCGTAAGAAATAGTTCCAAATCGATTAAATTTTCAAGCTTCCTCGGTTGTTGCTGAAAAATCATAGTACCTGACAAAATAATATGCTACAGTACCGATGAACTAACTATATTAACGCAATATCAGAAGAGAATATTGTAAAATTTCATAACACGCAAGGAATAAACCGGGCTCTCCAAACTGGGGGCCTGACATTTTTCGGTTCCCCCTGGTTCAGAACAGGTGCCCCCCCCGGTTCACGCCCCCTGGCAAAATTTTGGGCTCCTCCGGGTTCACCGCCTCTACGAAAATTTTTTTGTTTCCAATCGGTCCAAACTATATAAAATTTGATTAAAATTTGTACTAAAATTCCGATCTGAAGCCAAGAGTTTAGCAAATTTTGCTTCAAAATCGCTTTTTCTCTCCATCAAAAGCATTTTGGCAGTATTTCTGACACGATTATTAACCATTTTTTCTTGACAAAATGCTCCCTCGCAAAATCGGGCGACCCCTGGTTCATGCCCCTGACAAAATTTTTAGTGAATGGAGAGCCCAGTAATGGAGATGTTATATAACAGAACCCTTCACGGCAACTACATGACGACCTCCATTACAGTAAAATGAAACTCCAAATCTGTGCAAACTATTCTCAAAAGGTTATCAACATATCGTATCATAATGTAAGTCTAGCTATGCAACAGAACAAAATTCACAACTAAATCTGGCAGAAAAATGAAATACACCGATCAACAGAGATGAAATTCTCGGATTTCTGAAGCATACGCGCACCCTTCTGGGGCTAGGAACAAAGACATGTATACAGCAGAAAACAGTGAAATTTTTGCAAATGTTGATATTGCCTATAGTTTTTTGGGCCAGCGCAAATTATTGAAGAAAACGAAGCTACAGTTCTAGCGCGAAATGAGTGTCACCTTTCGAACGAACATCAAACAGAAATGGAACATGTTCTGGAACACGTTTCGAACAGCTCTCGAACAAATTAAAAAAGCACACCAAAATTTCGAACAAAATTTAGGATTTATCAAATGAACTTCGACGGAACAGCACTCATTTCTGGCGAGTACTGTAATTATTTGTATGAATAAAGACTTAATGATCACTCCAAATTGGTAGATGGTGTTGCAGGGTACTGCCACATTTCGATTCATTCGTTAGGTTCATTCCTAAAATTTTGGCCACCAAAGCTACTTTCATGTTCGACTAAAAATTTGACTACAGAAATTATGAATTTTTTCCTATTTTGAATAAAAATCCCAAATTTCAATTTGCGGCGCTTAAAAATGCCAAAATTTCCTTTTTATGTAAGCGCAATAATTATAAACAAATAAAATTACAATATTTTTGATGTTTTATGTAACACACAGTGTGTTATGATCCCACAGGTGAACTAAAAACCCCCGGACGGACTGAGGAAATCGCCCAAGACATTTTCTTTTCCCCAAGTTTCAAACTGGAGAACCCAGGTCATCTCCACAGTCTTAATTTTGGTAGTTTGAAGAAGCCATTAAATACAGTCTTAATGAATCCATTTGACAAGATATTACATTATTATTGGCGATGCCTCATGTTGTTTGCAAAACTTCTGAAAAATCCGTACAGAACTCAACAATGTAACATTAATTTCAAAATAATTATATTGCTGTGTATTTTTTGGGTTGCAGCAATACGTCGCAGACAAAATGTGTCGAAAATAACATTTGACAACAAGATATTACATTATTGTTGGCGATGCCTCATGTTGTTTGCAAAACTTCTGAAAAATCCATACAGAACTCAACAATGTAACATTAATTTCAAAATAATTATATTGCTGGTATCTTTTGGGTTGCAGCAATACGTCGCAGACAAAATGTGTCGAAAATAATAAGTTATATAGTGCCATTACAGCTAAATTTTGTCCGAAAAATATTTGACATTCATAGCGTGTTATTTAATTTTGTCTGAGAGTTGTTTGAAGTTTAACTGACCTCCATTCACGACTACGTAGATTTTAGTACGAGCTTTATTCGAAACTCAACAGTCACGTCTGGCCAATACTCTAGACACATAGAGTCACAGATAAAAATAAGTGCATAAACAATTCGAGCGACCGTAAACGCAAACGACCACAATTTACGAGTTCCTTACCAGATGTCCTTGCGTTCATTTATTAAAAACCGTAAACGGAAACGAATGCTGTAACGTTTGTCTTCTGTCCATATATTTTTGTTCACGACTGTCTGTTAGTTCTTTTATGCTAACCTTATAAACCCTTTTCCCACGCTCAATTACGTCGGCAACATCTTTCATAAATTCTGCCACAGAGCTATATTTCGATAATGACCATTTAACTTCGTTCAAATCGGATTTGCGTCCGGGCGAGCCAATGTGCTCTGACACCTAAATAGTTTTAGTTACCAGTTAATAAACTATTAGGTCAACGTTGTATTAATTTAGCCTACAATACCAGCATTAAATAGTATGCATATATCATGCTTCAGCAGCAAATCCTACAGTATTTTTTGAAAATAATTATTCTACAATGCTTGAATCAGGGCTTGTGGAATAGGAGGAAAAGGGACCACCCCTATCAGTGACCCACACAATAACTCTAATCCACGACTTTCCGCAATGAGATTCTTGTCGAGAAAGTAAAATGCAGTGCTACCAATGGAAGTTCGAAAATAACAAACATTATCCTCGACGTCAAAATAAAAATATTAAGTGCTGACAACGCAGCGAGTTTAGAGTATGATTTTACGCTGTTTTGTCCATGCAAAACACCTTTACTGAGATAACTAAAACCCGTTTAAGTGTGAACTTTATGTCTGGCCCCCATACCTTCCGATCGCAAAAGAACCAGAATTTGCGAACCTTATTTGTGGGACCAACTCCACCGGACCTCTGATTAACATGCATGCGTAAACACAGACAATTTTATAAAACTATCACTAAGCGCCAGTGCCAAATCAAACGACAGACGTATTGTAATGCTATTGTTGCATTATTTACTTGAATCCGTTGTTGCAGTTAGTCATGGACATATCACGAGAGGTTACACCCAATACATGATTAAAATTGTTTCCCTATTCGTGACGTTTAAACCAGCAAATTTTTAAATACACAGGTAGTTGAAATCGAAGCAATACCCCTATCACAGGCATGCAAATTCGGTCCGTGAGTGTAGTTAGGGGTTTAACGAAATTAGCCACATTAAACCAAAAAGCACAGTTCTCAACAATGGAAATACTCATATTTAGCGGTTTTGGCATATAGAAGAGTAAACTCCTGCGGATGACACATTTTCAGCACAAAAAATCACTGAATACGAGGGCAAAAGATAAAAGTCGCAGACGGTCACAGTGAATTGTATAGATGAAGTTCCACTTCTAATCTAAAATATACACAAAATCTTATTAGTGCTGAATCAAACTTGAAACAAAAGTTTTAATAAAGCAGCGAATCAGGCTAAAACATAGGTGTTTAGTTTTCGCATAAAACACACACATGTTTTTCTCTGAACGGTCTCCAGTCAAAGCTAACGCTTCCCTAGACTCAGTGTTGGATTTCTCAAACTGTGACCATAACTCCAACACCGATGTCACCAAAAACGTGTTTTTTTCTTCTTATAAATATTACACAATATATTGCATGAAACATGTCCACTGCTGAGCCGTATAATGAAATAAATGTTAACAAAATCAAAAACAATCAATCAACAATCAAAACTAACTCTGGGGAACGAAAACAAACTTGAAGCTAAGCGACTGGACTCGATTTGCTTCATGATATTTTCGCATTGCTAAAAAATAATGCCACATAAAATATAGAACAAAACTTAACGATAAAAATTATGAACATGTATATCACCAAAAAATCACGGCTACGTCCTGCCCTAGTTGCTAACAGATATAAGTTCAAAACCTCGTTTACTTCTATTTTTGCATAATATTCCTATTGGACTGACCCATGATATTCATAATTTAGCAAAAATAAATTCTTAATGCGTTGAAACTTATAAGATAAAACATAGTTTAAAGTAAACATGAACGCTATGCCCTAATGCTGGTGCGATTACCATGATGACAGATAACTACTATTCATACTGCAAGCTATAAATACATAGTTTAAGTGGAATTGGCCAAAAATATCAATCCGTTCTCAATTGTTTATAGCTGCCGGAACACCTAATTCATGCTCGATTGCCCTTTTCCACAAGAGCTAAAAATACATATTTTTTCTCTGTGCGGCTAATATGTATGCTTATTTTGGCTACGAATCCCAAATTTCTCCCTAGTGGTAAAATTTGCCCTTGCTGAAGACATGCATAACTGCAACCAGTCGTGAAATTTATAGATGTTTGAGGTTCCTTTGACAGTTACAGCAGTTTTTGTGAACCAAGTAATCCAAAACTGTTACTTCCCCATTTTTGAACTGGTAGGACCTCTTGGTCATGGTTTACATTTACAAATTCTGGCAGTTTGGAGAAGCCCGATTGTGCAGTATTATAAACTAGAATAGAGGGATAGTGCTAGAAAGTTGCAAACGGTACAACAAGGAACAAGAAATTTACGCAAAACATTACCCATAGTTGCTAATTTTTCAAACTTAGGCTTTTATTTCCTTGTAGGATTCGAACAGCGTATTGGTTGTGCACCGCTGTATTGTGGAACAATCGTAGGATACTGATGCATACATGAAATATCGTATCACTGAAATATCTTATTCATAAACCGCAATGCTGTGGCCATGAATAGTGACATGTAAAATGATTTAAATATTATTAGTAGTAAAAATTGCTCAGTTGTAGAAATGACCCAAATCTCAGACCAATTCTTCTTAGGATAGACTTAACGATAGAAGTACGTCATAGTTAAAATGCATGTTTCCATAGGCTTACGTGACAATCCTGTTGACCTTATCCACAAGAACCTATAATGAGTATTTGTTTTCGGCAAAATTGTCAATATCTTTTTGCGAGCAGTAGCAACATAACCTCACCATAGTAATTTCTTTTTTTCGGCTACTCAAGCTTCGTCTGCTGGCAATTTCCTCAGCCACACGAGTTGAACTTCTACGTGATGGTGACGTAGTCATAGCTTCAGCTGCTCTGCTAGAATGAGATATGTTACGCTGCAGTTCATCACTGTGATATTCATCATCGTCCTCCGATGAACTGACATCTCGAAGTCGTCGCCGTGAAGACTTAGCTTTAGCTTTGAACCCTGAAGAATCACTGCTGCTAATGCCTTTGCCTTTACTCGGAGATACTCTGAAAATGCAGCGTCTGTGAAATGAAAAGTCGTTGTCTGCAAGAAAACTTCCAATTGTATTCTAATGCTGCGCATAAATAAAAGGATGGTTTAATTGAAATATAATTATCTAGGAAAAAGTTACTTCAGACACTACAAAATTGTACAATTTAACTCACCCTCGAAAAAACAGGTAGTACTATTAACGCCTTTATGCTGCTTAGGTTCAAAAACGGTATAAATCCTCAATCAAGCTGTCAGCGATTTAGTATAGCATAACTCAATAGAAATATTCCGCTTTGTATCCAAAACATATCAAATTTTCTTTCTTTCGTACACCCAGAAATACGTCCCGCTACCCATGACAAAAGTTTTAGTGAACTTATTTAAAACGACAGAGGGCAAACCGCCAATCAATTCGCTCATTTAAACCGTTCAAAGTAATTAAATCTATTTCAAATGGTAAGAAAAAAGCGAACTATTTTTTGAGCGATTTCAATATCAGGAAATAGCACAAATTCAGAGCCCTCATAATAGTCCAATGTAAGCTCGGCCTGTACGTTTAATGTCCCACTCTACATATCCAACAAGTCATATAAAATAACTGTCACATTTGGTTTAATATTATGTATTATATTCAAGAGCGACTCATACAGAGAATATACTTCAAGAACATGATCACTTTTGTACAGAGCTGGCTTTCCCAAGAAGGCAGCAGGTATTTAGGTTTTGCCTTGGTGCCCCAAAGTTCCACACTCCAGGGTACTACTGGCTTCCTCAAAAGTTTAGCGCCCCACCCACGGTAATTTCCTGCACGGGCAAAAATTAGACAATTACTTCCGTTGGAGTTAAAAATGTGCTATTATTTTATACGGAGCTAAAAATTTCTTACCCTACGAGGCCAAATAAGTTAAAATTGTTGTCAGATAGCACTTCAAGCACTGTAATAGCATGTTATTTACACATATTAATTGCAATTCAATTACATATTTATAACATTACCGAATTTTTCAGTCCCTAAGTAGAACTGTGAGTGCCAAGTTCGTTTTGGGGGAATGCGAGTTCCTCTCCCCAAATTTGATTTGGCCCCAGTTCGGTTCTTCCAATTGTCAGGACAGTTTGCAAAAGCATACACTTGAATACATTCACTGTAAAAGTAGAATTCAATCAGTTTTGATACGATAATAATAATATGAATGATGTGCGAGGTACAAAAAATAGCAACCAGGTACACATGTGCTTCCTACCACTAATCCGTCACAAACCTTGCTCTACTTTTCTTTGCTACAGAGTTCGCTGCTTCAACAGCAACCACTCTGGACAAAGACATTTCCGGTTGCACCTTGATCGCTACTGTATCCGCCGGCCCTATGGGTTCAACTGCCGATCCTTCATTTCCGCTTTCGTCTTCACTTCCTTTTCCACTGTCTTTGTTATAACTCCGTTCTTCTTGATCGTCGTCATATATTTTCTCGTCACCACCAGCATCACTCGTAGATTCTGCATCACTATGCTGTCCGGAAATTGCAGCAGGTTCATTATCGCTACCACGTTCATCTTCAGCTGCAAAACTGAATTATCGCACTACCATCCCGTTGGGCTAATAAAAAACGGAATCCACGGGGTAATTAGAATTCAGAGTAAAATTTGCGCCATCAATTTCAACAGTCCAACCAAAAATTCAGCAAATGTACAGGTTCCTAATATACTTATGCTTATACTTGCATCTTTTCGGGTGCTGTAACAATACACGACTTCAGCAAAAGTTGTGGCAGGCAGGTTTGGCGCATACTATATTTACTTTAGGCCTACTCTACTTGACACGAAGGTATTTATTTGGTCGTCTCGGAACCAAGGTACTACTTAAATCTAGCGCGTTTCCTTGAATCAATATTGCAAATACAATGGTGGGTTGGCCGTTAAAGCATGCAGGGTTGCACCCAAGCTGCTCACAAATGACCACGCTGATAATTTAAACCGCAGTTAAATGAGCATAAGAGTTAAGAATGCTCGCGAACCAAGAATCCAGGGGATGACTAAGGTAGCTATTAGTATAACAGCTTTTGATCACGCAACCTCAGAAATAAACTAAATACCGTACTCAGTTAAGCCATATTGGTATAGGGAAGACAATACTTTATACCCTGCACCAATTCATAACCAAACAAATGAAAATGAGCTACATTTCGAAAACGGGTTCGTCGACCGTAAAACACTCGAAACCTAAGAATAATGTACTCAAGTTAAGACCTAGCTAGCAAGCCCATCGTATTCAGTTTGCTTGATAACCTATTAGGCGCTCACTGTAAAGTACAAAAGAAGCAATAACACGATGAAATAAGAAAAATCGCTATATCTGGCAAAGTGCCGACGAGGCATATTCGGGGACATAGCGGCCCAGGGAAGTCGTGGTTAGCAAAGCTGTAGATCTCGATGAGCTGATTCTGTATATTGGACTCCATTTATCTATGTGAAGCCTGACATTCACAATTGAATCTTGCAAGTCCTTAAATGTAAAAGGGCATACCGTAATTGAAAAAGTAAGCTCAGAGATTGTAACAGAGGCAAACATGCCTCTCGATCAATGTTGTAAGAACTTTTTCTGAGGATAAGAACTAGAACAGTGTAATCACTGACAGAATTGAGGCACGCAACATTGTCTCTTTGAGTCCCATGGACATAAACTGCTTCACTGATGTCTCTAAATATTGCATGATAAAGACAATACTGGATCTGGGACTGGCGTTTTTATCCCTGGACATAGCAATATAGTTATACCCCTTGGAAAGAATTGTACGGTTTTTCGAGCTGTAATATTAGCGATTGAAAATTGCGTCTGTTATTTAACAGGAAAGGGTTAAAGAAGAAAACTATTAATAACAAAGCCGTAGATAGCAACTTGGAATAAATGATATCTATAACGTGTTGTAAAAAGGAGTTGCAGCAACTTGGAAAGCCAAATTTTGTGGATACTCTTCTGGATATCTGGATACCAGGACACAGTGAGTTTATGGGGAACGAAATTGCGGACGATCTAGCCAAAAAAGTAGCTTCCATGGCTTACATAGGCCCGGAACCGGCTGTAGGCTCGGCTTGGCTGTTGTCCACTTGTTCAGGCACTGAGAAAGTTACACTTTGCCGGCACATGCCGAAGTAAGCTACTGGAACAGCCAGCCATTAAGGAAAAGTATAGATTACGCGGCGGCCATACATAATTGTAATTCACTGATTCCGATAGCATAGTTTGAGCTCACTATCAGATACACCAGTGAAAGATTGTCTGGCGGATAACACCCTAAAGGCCCCTTAGTTACAGTGGTAACCACGAGTAATTTTACAGTGTGATCGTCAACACTTTTGTGTTGCATTACATAATCCCTTTACCGAGAAAGTCTTGTCGAAGTTATCATACGTAACGCTTTTAGTCTTGTCAAATAAGAACTAAATTGTCAATCGGACTGATCCACGAAGTACTCTTAGTGGGTGTCAGCCTCGAGATAATCGTGTAGCACAAAGAGCTATAAATTCAGTGGACATCAGTTTAGCTAGTTTCCAAAACAATACATCAGGAGCCTTAGAAACAATAAAAAACACCCTTGATAATCAGCATCAATTATTATTGTTGCAACTACAACGACAACTAGAAACTACTAACCAATATCTGTTTGACTCGCAAGCAACAATTAGAAGCAAGCAAACAGAAATCATGACATCTAGCAATGCGCTGCTTACAAGTTCCCGCGGTCCAAATTACCAATACAGCTGTTCATTGGTGAAAAAGGTGATGATTTTACAAGTTGGTTACAAAATGAGTTCGAAGTATAATTCCGAGCTAATGCGTGGCCAGAATCAAACATGTCGTACCTGCTTGGTGTGTACCTGAATGGTTATGCAGGCTTTGTATTCAATGGACCGGATGCTTCGATGAAAACTTCTTATGGCCAAATACTCGCTGCTCTGGAAGCGGCGTTGCTTACCGAAGATAGAAAACGATTTCTATGCAAACGGTCGCAGGGTGCACTGGAATCAGTTAGCCACTACGCGCAGCAGCTAACGGATTTTGCGCGTTGAGCACTAAGTTACATTACCGAAGAAACCGAGAAACAAACAAAGTTTCAAAATCAGTTCATCGCAGGCCTCCGACCGGAGCTTCGCGAAGAAGTTAAGGTAGTGGGTCCGCGCACCCTGCCGGAAGCCATCATTGCCGCAGAACGAGTGGAAAACAAATTAAACTAGCAATTACTCCGGACATATAATGTTGAAGAATTAAGGCGACGATTGGAACGAACAGAGAAGGGCACGACTGATAGTCCGGAACAACGGAATACTACTGACGATACACCATTGTGGGCTGTTGAAATCACTAATCACCAGGGAGTAACCGGAATTCCGGTTCCGGCGAAAATCGTGTTCCGGTTGCGGTTCCGGCAAAGGGCAAAAATCATACCGGAACCGGAATTCCGGTTTAAAAATTTTGTTTGAAATTTTCCACGTTTCTTGCTTCATCCTGTAATCCAAACATGTAATATATATTATACAATGATCAAGCTCCAATACAACCAAGTAAAAGAAAAGATTAACTGACCAATTTGCCGTGTGAAACGTAAGTAGGGCACATAATTAGAGCAGGAATTTTTCATAATAACCTGCAGGAGTTTGTTAAATCAAAGCCAGGTCGATGCTTTAGCAGCTATTTTACACATCCAGAAGTCTGTGGGATACGTTTGAATTAAACCGGTCCAACTAGGTAACAGAGTACGCTTACGCAGAAGTACTTAGGGTATGCTTGTAAACTTGGTAAATTAGTCTAAATTGAAGTAGACTAACGTTATCTGCAACGCAGCTAGAAACTGCTTTCTTGGCAATGAACTGTATTTATTGAAACTGTGCGAGCAGCATCACGGTGTTTCTCATTTATAGCATTCTGATTAGAAAGTTATCATCATTATGATCTAACTGACGGGCACCGTTTGTCCAACGCTAGCGTAAACAGTGTCTCTGACCACTGATCAGAAAATTACCTTCTATCTATTATTTTCTCTTAGAACCATATAAACCAATAATTTTAAGTTTCCTACAGAAGAACATGCAAAAAACGTATGTGTAGTAAAGGAAGGCGACTGGAGACAGAGCGAAAGTGTGTATTCTACGCTCCAAGCTTTGTAAGCACATTCGATTTGACGCAGTATACGCAATGGTGTATAGTGGAAGACATTTTTTGCTCTGAATGTCCAAAAACAGACCAAATCGATAAATAAACGTTATTAGCTTTCTCAGTCTCCTTAAAGCTTCAGAAAGGCAATAATACCATCGCATTACATTAAGTTTAATGTAAAAGTTATTTTTAATGCATTTAAAACCCACTATACCTTCATTTCTTCCATCATCTATTTTACTATATTTAAATTTCGAAGACCAGGTTCCGGTTCCGGTTCCGGATCCGGTTTAAATGGACGGTTCCGGTTGCTGGTTCCGGTTCCGGTTATTCCCTGCTAATCACCTGGCAAAAATTGAAGCCCAACAAAAACCGTCATATCGACAAGTACCGCCAAGCGGTACCCACATTGGGCTAATAAATTAATTCGCCGTTGGAAAATATTGCCGCGCTTGCTAAAAGTAGTGCAATGACCTGGGATAGCGATGGTATTCCGCCGCCAGATGATACCTATATAATACTGGAGTAATCGTAACAATGATTTGTAAACCCAGCTATATATCAGGTCTTATAAGCACTGATGTCCATACTCTACAATAATCAATATACCTATCTTACGCTATTATATCAAGTTTTAAATATATAATCTACAATAAACAATATATCTCATGCTATATTCAACAATAAACAATATAATCAAGTTTTATAACCACAAATATACATAATCAACAATAAACAATTTTTAGGTGCTGACTCACAGTTGTTCATTGACTATTAATTAATACGCAAACATCATGCCTAAGAATATATATTTGTGTAAACATTTTTTGCTCAAACGTAAACAATGTATCTTAAATAAAATGACGCATGGCTATGCTTTACAATTCGTGCGCCAACTGCTTAAGATTGGTCGTGGAGTCCACGACAGCAACGGGGGAAGCCACGTAACAGTTATTTTATGTAGGGACGTGTTTTGTGGAAAAGAAACTGCATATCTCCTGTGACTTGAAGATTGCAGATCGTGGGTTTATATGTGAAATATTTCGTAAACTAAGGTTTTCCGTTTCACTCTGTTTTAGTTGTTTTGTCTAAAAATTTGGTATATAAACTGTTGGTTGGATATGTAACTTCTTATTCTTTTATTCTTTTGCTCTGAGAGTTTAATGCAATAAAGCTACCGTCTTATTCTTTCGCATAGTTCCAGTGATTCAGGCACTGAGAAGATATTTTATAAATGTTGTTTCCAGTGTTGCAGTACTGAAGAATACAAAATCTGCTACCAGTGTAATTTACACTGAGGAGTTTCCTATAGTTACACTTTGCCGGTACATGCCGAAGTAAGCTACTGGAACAGCCAGCCATCAAGGAAAAGTATACATTACGCGGCGGCCATACATAATTCACTGAGTCCGATAGCCTAGTTTGAGCTCACTATCAGATAAACCAGTGTGCTTGTCGGGCGGATAACACCCAAAAGGTCCCTTGGTTACATGTCTATGGGTTTCCATTGTTGCTAAGTAAGATAAAAGTAATAATTGTATTTGCGTGCTATGCATCAAATAAGGCAGTGTTGGGTTACTACAACGTAAAAACTACTCTTCATATTGTTCACAATGGTCGCTATGGGCAAGTAGCCATGTACGATCCGTTTACCCTTGCTTTGATAGTTTCCTCTAAGGGCGCTATGGAGAAAGTCGTGAAAATTTCTTTTTGTCTGTTTCTGTCATTCATAACTCATCTTCAGATGAATGAATTTCGTTAAATTTTTTAGTCGATACAAAAGTGACGAGGATGTACCGTTTAATTGAACCGAACAGATCCGACATCATCTTCGGGATCAAAATGGCAAAAACAGGTTTTAAGGGTTATTTACCACATTTGGCCATACGGGTACTGGTTTTTCGCAGCCCATGTCTCGCGCGGGACACAAGCTGCGCATCGACAAACCGAGACCACCATGCGCAATCAGTTCACCGAGACCTGCACCTTTGCTGTTCACAAATTTTTTGTATGACCTGTCCCTGAGCCGCTGTGGGGCCGAATATTGTTCGTTGACCATTTGCCAGATTAGCGATTTTTCAATTCTGAGCATGTTATTACGTGTTTTGCCTTACAATGAGTGCCTATTAGGTTATAAAGCATGCTGGATACGATGGCTTTGCCATCTAGAGTTTAACTTGAGTATATTATACCGTTTCATTGGGTTTCGAGGGTGTTACGGTCGACGAATCCGATTTTGGAAATGTAGTCTATTTTCATTGGTTTGGTTATGTATTGCGTGTAGGGTATCAAGAATGGTCTATAGGTTTTTCTGAACGTTGAACAAGATTTGTTTATGTAGATTCCAGCACGTATTTTTAATACTTTTCGATGGGCTTCGGGTCAAATTACCCGATTTCCGGAATATAGTCTGTGTGCAGCTGCTTGGTTACGTATTGCATACAGGGCATCCATGATTTGTCTATAGGTTTTTCGGCTGGCTGAATACGATGGTTTGGTTATCTAAAGTCCAGTGCGAGTATCTCATGCCTGTTCAGGTGTATTTATTGGGTTTAACGTCAATGAACCCGTTTCCAGAAAATAGTGTGTCTTTTGTAGTCAGGTACATGGTATCAAAAAGGTCATAATTTAGACTATAATTTAATAGCCAACAAAGGATTCATTAAAACGAAAGCTAACTTCACATACAGCGTGAAGCAAAAATGATTTCAATTATTTTTACTTAATTGCTTGACACTCACGTTCAGCCAAATCGTGCTCTTGTTCAACTTCTTCATCATCATCATTTTCTTCTTCGTCTTCTTCACTAGTACTCTCTTCACCCTCCTCCACTTGCTCTTCTTCGCCGTCCTCTTCTTCTTCATCCTCACACTCGACTTCATTTTCTTCTTCTTCGTCTTCCGGACTCTCCTCGTCCTCATCGTCTGCTCCACTCTCTTCTTCCTCTTCCTCGTCGTCTTCGGTTTCGCTTTCCTTTTCATCTTCTGTTTGCTGTGCCGAGGCTCGGGCCGAAATGCGATTGGATCGGCGCGTCCTAGAATATCATGCAATATTAAGCACTGATACGTGCTATAATCTAAAATTGTTGCATTGAGCAGCATTGTATTAATTGATAGTGTAACACATCCATGTTGGATCGTTACGGGTCAGATCAATCTTTCCCATAGTGTAGTGGACAACAATCGAACCTAAATTACATATTCGACCACAGTCGAGCAGAATTGCTTAGCCAAAGTTTTAAATCAAAAACTATACGCGTGTGTGCGATGGATTATGTATGAATTCGTAAAATGTATGATTAATATTAGATTAAATTGCATGTTGATCGTTATACCCTTGCTGCATAACCGTGCATTTACCACTGTGTACGGCTGTGTTTCGCACCGTTTCGGCGGTGTGTCATTTGTAAACCTTTCATGGTCGTAACCGCTCGTTGTTGTGGCCTTCGTGAATTTTATGATATGCGATTGTACAAACGGAGCGAGCGAAGCGAGCAGTTTCCACTGAGGGCGCTAAGGCTAATATCGTGATAATTTGTTCTTTATTGTCTGTCGCTGCCATGCATTTTCGGATGGACGGATTTCGACATTTTTGTTCGATAACAAAACTGACGACAATGTCCCCTTTAGTTAAACGCGAACAGCTCCGTCCTCATTTCCGCGTCAAAATAGCAAAAAAAGTTTTTAAGGATTATTTCAGGGTGCCCGCGCCCAGAAGAAGTCTATTTTCAAGGATTTCCAAGGATTTCCCCGAATATTTATGGCTATTTTCCCGAACGACAAATCGCTGTTGCAAGCCTATTTCTGAACTTAAAGCACTTCTTTCAACAACATGCCTATCCGCTCGTTAGTATCAGTTGTTACTCCAATGTGCCACTTTCCCCTAGCGTATAGTTAGTTACCCGAGGACGCGACGATACCCAAGCTGGGGATGAGGTGATTTGGATAAGGTTATCAGGTCAAAGATCCGTACCGCAAGCGGCAAAAGACGCCTGAGCACAACGAAAAGGGTCATTCAGCGTCCAATAAGCATGGCTTAAACACGGTCAATAACATGTGCATTTCGCAGTCAAGCTCCTCATCGGGCAAGCTTTGATTTAGGGTTACAGTTTACTATCCGGATGTCTAGGCTTTGACTATATATAAACTAGGGCACGCGTCGTCATTCCAATACGGTTGAATAAATATAACAAGGAAGATAGAAACGAATGTGCATTAAACAATTAGACCCGGAGGTGCATATAAGCAACATTTCGCATGTAAGCAACATTTAGGATAAAAATTCTGAACAGATTTAGAAGAATATATATACGTCTGCACTTTGTCGCAGTAACTTCACTGAATACCAAACAAAATTCAAGGGAATTCCAACCAAATTCAAGGTTTTTCCCGAATTTTGAGGATTTATGCCGAAATTCAAGGATTTTCCCGGTCACTTTTCTTTTTCCCGGACTTTCAAGGATTTTCCCGACCGCGGGCACCCTGTTATTTGTCAAATCTAGCCATACAGATACCAGTGTTTCGCTGCCCATATCTGGCGATACAAGTTTCGTATCGAAAATTAGAAACCAGCTCAGAGTGCAGAATCAGCGCATCAAGATCTACAACTTTCTACCAAGAATTTTTTTGCGAGACCACTCTATGGGCATGAAACTCATGGACCTCTGTGGGCATGAATATGGTTTGTAGACCCCGTGCAAGAAATAGCAATTTTACAAATGTCGGCACGGTATTTCGTGTTTTTACGTTACAATGAGTGCCTCTTAGGTTATTATATAAGCTGAATACTATGGTTTCGCTATTTAATCTAACTAATTATATTATAGTTTTGAGGTTTCAAGGTCGACCAACCCCAAGTCAAAAATGTAGTGTGTTTTCATTTGTTTGGTTATTGCGTGCAGGGGATCATGAATGGTTTACATATGAGTTTTTCTGAACGCTGAATACAATCATTTGGTTATGTACAGTCCAGTGTGCGTATTTCATGCCTTTTCAGAGGGTTTAGGGTAAATGAACCCGATCTCCATATTATAGTATGTATTCACTTGTTTCGTTACATATTGCGTACAGGACATAAAGAATTGTCTATATAGGTTTTTGCGGGGAGTAACCGGAATTCCGGTTCCGGCGGAAATCGTGTTCCAGTTGCGGTGCCCGCACAGGTGAAACACTACACCAGAACCGCAATTCCAGTTTAAAAATTTTGTTAGAAATTTCCCACATTTTTACTCCAGTTGTGGTCAAACATATGTAATATATACAATGATCAAGTTCCACTACAACCAAGCAACACAAAAGATTAATTCAGCAATTTGCTGTGTGAAACTTAAGTAGGGCACATAATTTCAACAGGAATTTTTCATCTTAAGCGGCAGGAATTTTTTAACAAAACAAAGCCAGGTCGATGCTTGTAGTAGCCTTCAGAAGTCTGCGGGTATGTTCGAATTAATCCGGTCCAACTCGGTAACAGAATATGGATATCGTAGAAATAATTAGCGCACGCTTGGCCAGCAAATTGCGTCAGCCGTAAACATTGTAAATCAGTCTACATTGAAATAAAGTAACGTTATCTGCAACGCAGCCAGAAACTGCGTTCTTGGCAATGAACTGTATTTATTGAAACTGTGCGTGTGTAACAGATGCATACGGATCGTTACGGGCTGGATTAATCCTGACCACAGCCTAATGGCAAACTTTTATCGAAAACCCCTAATCTTGGCCACACTATAATGGCCAACATTTACAATAATCCTGGTCACAGTATAATGGCCAACATTTTTTCAAACACCAATAATCCTGTCCACAGTGCAATGGCCAACATTTTTCGAATACCAATAATCTTGTCCACGGTATAATGGCCAACATATTGGCGAGCACCCCAATAATCGCGTAATGTTCAACATTTTCGAATTTAGTCGCGAATGTCCCCACTTGGAATACCCATCAGAAATAACCCAGTTGGGTACGAAACCCACTGTGGCACCGGAACACGTACATAAATGGGCTTAGAACCAATCTATAACCCCTCCGTGCGCAAGCGAATACATAAGCCGAATTTCCCCGTATATACGTACCGACAGCAAAGCTCTGCCGTCACCATTTTGCAAACCGTATATATATAGCCCAAAGCATGAATTGTTACGTCTATCAATCTCGCCACGAACTTAAGATTTTTGTCATATCTCGGCCCGCACCGCCGACAGTTTTTCGTGATAAAAAGGGATATCGTTAACGTTTTGGGGATGAAGAATCATCGCAATACATTGCCGTATATAGTAAGGTAATTATTGATTGTAGGGCCATAAAGGCTCGTTGCCATATTTAGATCGCATATATATCACCATTGTTTTGATGTACTTTGTTTGATGGCCATAAAGGCACTTGCTATATAATTTGTTCATATTGTCATGATGGCGTCGCGTATCTATGTACCTTTGGAGTTACTATTACGGCTCGTACATGTTTTCAGGTATATACACCACCTGGCATTCCGATTCGAATATTCTTATGTATGATATGCATGTATATATATATACGTATGGAGAAGTTATCATCGTATTCATACCATACCTTTTTCATTGTCAAGGTCATAAAAGCGCCTGTAATTCATCATGATTTCATACCATTGATAATCGTTCTATATGTACCGTATATTGTGCTGGTAGAGGCCATAAACGCGCCGACGTCTGCCAGAATTTTTGTATCGTTCTTACAGTTACATTGACACGTTGTACCATTGTTTATGAACCCATATTTGTCGCATATTGATAGTGCTGTTGGCCATAAAAGCGCCACTAATTGTCGTAATTTCATGCCATTTGTATCATGATTGTATCTGTCATTGTACCTTGTATTGTATCATTTTGGAGGCACCAGAAATGGGGAATAATTTGTCTTGCTTAGAATGATTTTTAAGAAAAATTCTAGGGATTTTTGCGTTTGTAAAGCAATGTTTTTGTAGGTTGAAATTGCGAGTATGGTGAGCCCTTGCCATGCTCGACTCAAAAAATTATAGGACGGTACGACTCCCCCGCTGAACCTAATATATATGTATGTAAGGAGGAATCGCCCCACCCCGCGTGGTAGGACCACAAAGTTTATTTTGGTATGTCGTAGAATAGACTGGCCGTGACGGATACCACTCACGACCGTCCTCACGAATCAGGACCACCAAAAATATGGCTGTCCGCCCGAAAGCGAACAGCAATTGAGAGAATTTCCTGAAAATTATAAGAGAAAACCTAAAATATTAAACTTCCTAGTGTTCAATATGTACCGCTACACCGGTAAATCGTACAGCTTTATGAAATATTAAATACCAGCGTTTGTTCTCGCTGGTCTAGATAAGAGATAAAATTTAGAAAATTTGGTATCTAAAATATCGGCTCCGGTCCATAACTCCGGAACCGTTGGGAATTCGAAAATTTCTCACCTTACATTTCTTATAGGAAATTTCACGGTCTTTCTAATGAGACCGTTTCGTGGGAATCCCACCCGGATCCACGGACTTATGAGCAAATAACTAGGTACGTAAACCAATAAAATATTATTAATTAAATAACTTAACGAGTGTTAGTCATAAAAATATATGTATAGTATAGTATTGTGATCCCTAGATCCGAGGCTTTAATTTGAGCCCGGACCGGTCCCGCTGCGCCCTCTTTTAGATACCCCCTCATGCGAAGATTTCAGGAACAACGCCCCGACAGGCGTGTCACCGCTCATTAGATTCCCCTTGTCGAGACTAACCCAAATACGTAAAGAACACCCCAGAAAAATGTACCCTGAACGCGTGGGAGCCGTTTAAAACACCCTCGTTTTGGAAAATTTGGCATGGACCCTCCCCCAAGAGCTCAATTTTCCCCTGTAGACCGAATACGGTGCTGTTACATATCGATATGCTCGGACAGACATACTGAGTCCGAAACCGAACTTCTTCTGGCACTCTGGCCATCTCTGAAGGGATTATGCCCTTTTCTTTTACCCCTTTGCCCCGGCTTCTTCTTTTGTTCATTCAAGCCGCGTTTCTTCTTCTTGGACGCTTATACTAGGTAAATATCCATACCTTTTTGATGTTAAACTTATACTTTTATTAAGTAAATAAACGGTATGAGAGTAAATTTATATAAAATTAATAGTAGTAGACCGGTAGCTGCTGTACTTTTGTGACTATAGCCGTTTCATCCGAGCTGGTCTTTCTTTTGAGTAAACAAAGTCCACTAGCATACCGTTTTATGTAAAGTAACCATCCGTATTTTAATATTAAGGTGTGAGCATTGATACAGGTATCATATAAACTTAATGTTGGGCTAGGGCATTTGCACTTCGATATGCAAGCCGTGGTAGCTTTACTTAGTATGCTAGTTTAGTCAATAATTCGGTCGTTTAATGCAAATTTAATATAAACTAGATATATATGTATACATATATAGCTGGAATTTCTTATCAGTAAACCGCGGTGAACATCAAGCTACCATCACTTTTATATAAAGTTTATTGAAGGATATGAAATTGCTGAGTTAATGTGAACTTTGCATACTACTAGAAATTTCCAGAACGTTGGTGCTCGCCACTGTGGTATTAGAAGTTTCTGGAAAATAGTTCTAGTTTAAGGAGGTCGTAAATTATTTTAATTAAATAAGATTTAGACATTAAATTTGACCAAAAATGATCGGAATTCGTTCCGATAACAATATTGATCTAAAGGCTCAGAAATGGGGTCAGATCGCCCCAAAGTGCTGAATAAGCACTCCAACGGTCTCGAGAATTCAAAAATTTGAAAATTTAAAATTTTAGTATAAAAGCAGAGTTGCAATCACTCTGCAGAGTTCAGTGCGACTTCGGCAGCGCAGAGTTCGGTCGTTTTGCAGACCGGCTCTAGCGCTTTTCTAGTGTTTTCATTGTACTTATCGTTTATTTCTTCTGCCTTGACGAGTGGATGGACACGCGCGATGAACGTCGACCGATGGAACGAACGACCGTAAGTGTGGACAGGGAGGCGGTTAGGGTAGCCGTATATTCCTGATAGAAGCAAAGTTATTAGTTAGCCCATAGGGTGGAATAGCGTAATAGGCGTACCAACGTATAGCATCTTGCCTCCCCTGTCAACACTTCCCTTTTACATGATAGCCCTGCCCGTCCTAGCTTGTCCTTCAGATCAGCCGTCACGGTTAGCCACTCACACCGTCTGATTAGATGGCCGAAGTCCTACTGAACCTCCCTCGGTCATAGAGTTAGGGCACAAAAGGCGCGACACTCGCGTCAAGTACCATTTTTACATGATTCCCTGAGTCGAGTTGAGATTGAAGAAATTTTAGTTTTGAGCCGACCGAGGTTAAATAAATCTTTGGGAAACTCCGAATTGTCCATGGTCACACAAGTTTTATTTGGCTTTTACCAAAACTTGTTTTCAAGATTTCATAGGTTTTACGATTTCTTTGGACGCAAGTCCGTCCATTTGTTTTTGACCCTCTGTTAGTAGAAGTTCATTCGTATCTTAGGGACCTAGTCAACATTTATTAACAAGGCAATAGTGCTATAAGCAACGCCCGCATGCTAAAATTTTATACTGAGCCATAAACAGACATATTGACACAACGCCACGTGAGCGAGACGGCTCACATAGGAAGAAAAATTTGGTATATCTCGGGAACTATTCCAGGAATTAGGTTAAAATTTTTCCGGATCTCGAGAAGGATCCGAGTATTTGATTCGGTACGTAAAACGCTCACATATTGCGTTGGAAACATAAACCCGACGACCCTGAAGGGGCTCGCCCCACTGAAACCGGAAAATTAAAATATCTCAGGATCCACTCCAGGAATTTAGCTGTAACTTTGGCAGTTTCTTCGTAGCAAGGCCCACCAACGAATGTAACTTTAAAACATGTCTATTTCGAGTCAGAACCCCAAACCCGACGGCCTTGAAGAGGCCTAACCCCACCAAAAAACGTGAAATTAAAATATTTTAAGATTCTCTCCAGGAATGTTGTTAAACCATCGTTGTTTCTTCGTAGGGATGCCCGCTATCGGACATCGCTCTAAAACCCAACATTATCAAGTCGGAATCACAAACCCGACGGCCTGATAGGGATCCGCCCCTACCCAAAACTTCAACTAGTTATAACTCGAAATTCCCTCCAGGAATTTCGATGATTTTTACTGTACAAATAGAGGCCCGTTAGGCCTTTCATTTAAGCTATTGAGCCCGGCAAAGCCGTGGTCCGTTCAAAAGTTATAAGCAGTCCAAACCCGAGCCGCACAACCGCCGTTCAGATTACAGTTCAAATTTTACAAATTATATTATTTTCGTAAGTCGGTTTCGGTCTTGCTTTTACCCATAATTTGGTTAAGAAAGGGAAATATTAATTTCCCCAGTGTTGATAACTTGCACTGTGAGTGTCAACATTTCGTATTTCAAAGTTATCGATGTCGCTAGACGCGATATCGGGTTTGTCGGGTCTCGGCCCGACCGACCAATTTTTGTGAGGACCGTTGGCCCGGTCCTAGAAAATCGATACATAAGGTCAAGCCCAGCCGCCGTGCAAAATTTCGTAGAGAAAGGCTGGCAAATAAACGAGATATCGAAAATTATGGATTACCCTCAGCCCCCATGGAACCAAACACGAAATCTCAGTCGAAAACTAGGAATCCTAGTGATTTAGGAATACAAACGCAAAGAATTACAGTTAGTGAAATTGTTACGGTTGCCCCGACAACCGGAGCCTCCGTTTACCGACACGCTTTGTCGAGTAGAAATCGCCAGACATAATATTTAAATTTTAGTACCAAATATAGCTCGTATTTGAGAGTTATTCAAGTCAAATAACTTAAGTTTTAGCACTTTCAGGATAATGCCGATGACCGATGGGGCATCGCCACATATAGTTCTCGTTCTAGTTGAATTTATACGTACCGAAATACAATTTTTACCCCAGCCCCCATGTCTCACACTTGGCATAAAATTTGTATAAGCCGCTCGCCAGCATTAGTTAATTTCCTCTCAGAATAAATTTGTAGATTATGTATTAAGTTTGGGACTAGCTCGAGTTTTGTCCCTCACCGCTGCTGGGTTGCAATAACGAACGAATCGATCGTTCTAGCACACCATCCGACTTTATTAATTAAGTCAAGTACGTAGTGAATTAGTGCAGAAACTCAACTAAGCACACCAAATTTGTTAACCCGTAGGAATTAAGGATACTCCAGAAAGGCTCATTACTCCGGTAGTGGCCAACGCACATATTTTAACGCATCGTTTGATGTCTTAGGACGAATCAACAAGACAAGCCTATAAAATTAGGAGCTAAGTCCAACCGCATATCACTCGAATCATATGCATAACCCGCATAGTAAACCAAGACAATTATTTTATAAACAATAATTTTGTATTAGGAAACGATAGAAAATTCGGTCCCAGTTTTAATCAACCGGGATCCACGCTTGATTCACGAGATAAGCCTACTCGATCATGTTAGCACTGTTATAGCCCATATCTAATATAACCATATAGACACGAAAAGTCTATTTTTGCAGTTACTTAGATCATGGATTAACCCCGATCTAAGACCGAATTTGGCCACTCCTGCCATAGCGCTTGTGAGTAATTTTGTCATGAATTAGAACCGAAAATTTGTCAGTTACGTCCATACAACCCGCTGACACTTTCATTTTCTATTACTCGAGAAATAATTTGATAGGAAACAAGAACCAAAATTAATTAGTAGGTCTATAAATCCTGTTGAAAATTTTATGGTCGCTGTACGTAGGTATGTATGTCAGAAGGAAAATTTTGGATTTTTTATCGTTGTCGCATACTAGGAAAATTCACGAGTCGTACCTACGATAGCCTCCTAAACTTACCGTTTTGTCAGTATATATGTACCACTTCTCGCTTGTATTGATACTATGCCGTATATTACACCAATCGCTACCATTGTTTACTTATTATGTACCATAGTCTCGTGGTTAGGATGAGCAAGATGAAGTCCCGCGAAAGTCCCATTGTACGCTTTGTCCCGTATGCCTTGTTTCGTTTCCGCCTTTCGCTTACCTGAACCTGCTGTTTGTGGGAGTACCCTCCTTTAATATTAGCACTCGTAGTTCCGAGCAAGTGGTTAGTTCAATGGCGCCTCTCTTTATCGATACCTAAGCGCACTACTTGCCGGTACTGGCTTTTGATTTGACCCACTGTTTTTCATGAGTAAGGTAAGCGCAGCTGTCACTAGAAAAGGCTTCACAGTACACGCCGTTATTTGACTCAGCTGTGGGAGTCCCGTGAAAAAGGTGATGACTCCGCAACCCATTCCATTCGACGCCCGGCTCATTCTCTTATTAGCGTACCATATCAGCGACATAGTGCTTATTGTATTCGCCCGTACAATATGTGTCTGTCTATATCCAACTTTGTGACTCATCAATAAATGCTCAAATGAAACTTAAGTTGTTCAAGTGTTTTGCTGACATTTAGTAGCGATAGGTATTCAAAGGGGGTTTGAAATCCGTCACCCCAATCGACGACCCACGTTCAGGTTTCACACGCGCGTCGAAGAAGCAAACCTTAGCGTGACTCGCCGATTACCTATAGGTGTATTAATTATGTTATAGTGTAAGTAAGACTCGTGCGATTCGATTAGGAAAAGTTACAGCCAAAGTTACAACTCACGCTGAGCACCCAAAATAGGAAACTGCACGCGCGGATCCAACGTTAAATGTCTAGGAACTTGTCGGACCCTAGTGGGGGCCACTGGCTAAATTAAATGAATTAATCGTTTTGAGAAAGTGGGAATTAATTTCGATCAAACCTAAATACCTAAAATTTTACACTTCATGGGTTAAACGTGGATAGGGAATAGCGGTCTGGTCTCTTTGGCCTGTGAGCAGGTGACGGAGCTAACCTCCCTGGGGACCTCAAAGGTAGTACCTCGTTGATTACGTGCGCAATCCGATCGGCAGGATCAGAACACATCCTGTAAAGCGCTCCTGCGGCTTGCTAAGCTCCGTAATTTCTTGGGCCTGACCCGAATAAAAGAAAATTTACCCAAGAGGTCCGCCCTTGAAGTCACGATAGCCGAGGTCGTATGGGCATTACGTTTGGGGAAGTGCGTAATACAGCAGCGTCACGTCGATCTTTTACACGTGCAATATCATAGTTTGACTCATTATAGCATTCTGATTAAAAAGTTATCGTCATCATCATCTAACTGACGGGCACTGGTTGCCCAACGACAGCCTAAACAGTGTCTATAAACACTGATCAGAAAATTATAGCATGTATGTTTATATTATTTTCTCTTAGAGCCATATAAACCAATAATTTCCTACATAACATATAACAAAAGTATATGTAGTAAAGGGAGGCGACTGGAGACAGAGCGAAAGTGTTTATTTAGCGCTCCATGCCATCTCAGTTTGACATAATATTAGCATTGGTGTATAGTGGAAAGCATTTTTTGCTCTGGGAGCCCAAAAACCGGAATATTGTTCCATAGTCAAGGAATCTATTGTCACTGATACAATCATGGATCATCTTTTAAAAATTGAACTGCTCAATAATTCACAATTCGGCTGCATGCGTAAAAGCTCAACAGCAATGCAACTGATTGATTATCTTCAGTGGACCATCCAGGTTGTCAACTGCGGGGATCATGTAGATACGATTTATCTAGACTTGCACAAAGCTTTTGACAAAGTTCCCATAAGCGATTGCTAACAAAACTGAAGTCTTTAGGAATCGCTGGAAATGTTATTCGTTGGTTAGATTCTTTTTTGTGTTTCCGTCAACAAGCCGTTGTCGTTAATGGCTATCGTTCCAGTTGGTCAACGGTTAAAAGCGGTGTTCCCCAGGGGACAGTGCTAGGACCTGCTCTTTTCACGATTTCGTTTCAACGATATCGATGACTGGGTATCAGGCGCAATTCGTAAGTTTGCCGATGATTCTAAGCTATTTCGCTGTCTTCATGCACACTCATCAATGACACAGTTTGACGTTGCTGACCTGCAAAACGATGTAAATTCATTTTGGGAGTGGGCTAATAGTGTGGTGTATGTCATTTAGCGTTCATAAATTTACTTGTCTGCACTTCGGATGCACAAATCCGTGTCACGTGTATACCCTGGGCGATGATTTTATTCCTAACAAAACATCGGAGAAAGACTTGGGCGTGATCACATCGTCAGACCTCAAATTTTCACTACATTATGCAGATATTGTTAAACGGTCAGAATGTACTGTGTTGTATACGGCGTTCGTTTAATCGTCAATTTAATTCGCTATGTGACAAACCGTGATTCGATATCATGGTTTCCGGGCGGTTTGCGCGATTCCTCAATCTTCAAGCCGTCTGGTTCAAAGGTGAATAAATATAGATTATTCACTTCCTCAGTGTCTTTAAAGTTCCAGAAGGCAATAATACCATCGCAATACATTAAGTTTAATGTAAAAGTTATTTTTAATACATTTTAAATCCACTGTACCATCATATGTTCCTTTATCTATTTTACTATACCTATATAAGTTTCGAAGACCAGGTTTCGGTTCCAGATCCAATTCAAATGGACGCTTCCGGTTCCGATTATTCCCTGGTTTTTTGATAGGCTGAGCACGCTGGTATACATATCTAGTCTAAAACCAGTATATTATGCCTTTTCGTATGTTTTCGATGGGTTAAAAAGTGTTTGCAAACAAATTTGTAGATCCTATCCAGGTGAACATAAAGGATGTTGCATTTTTGATAGTATCACACGAGGCCTGCTTTTAGAAATAACTAAAAACGAAACGCATTTTCGCTCGATCAAAAAATTGAGGGGTACCCTCTTTAGGGTACCCATCATACCTTCTGAGTAGCATAGAAGGAACCTATATGTGTTGACGGACAGGCTATAAGCTATCATATGCAAAAGCCGGGAATACCTTCATTCGTTCCTGAGATATTTAGAAAATGCTAGGCTGACGGAAGGACTGGGTAAAATTTATCAATGCTCATACGAATCTGGTCTCTCCAAATTGAGGGGTTTTTGGGGAGCCTGGCATTTTTCAGTTGGCCCTGGTTCAGAGTAGGTGCCCCCCTGGCAAAATTTTGGGCTCCCCCAGGTTCATCGCCTCTTCGAAAATTTTTTTGTTTTCAATCGGTCCAAGGCACATAAAATTTGATCAAAATTTGGACTAAAATTCAGTTCTGACACCAAAAATTTCGTAAATTTTGTCAAATTCTCACCATCAAAATCATTTTGGAAGTGTTTGCGACACGATTTTTAACCGTTTTTCTCTTGGAAAAATGCCACCTGGCAAAATCGTGCGCCCCGGTTCGGAACCACGGGGATCCCCTGGTTCATGATCGCTGGAAGAAATTTTCAGCGAATGGAGAGCCCAGCGAATAAATGCTTGTTCGCTTCGCATTTATTGTATCGTTTCCGTGGCCGTAGATCTATTTTCCACCGGTTAGATCTGGTTGATATCTCCTGATGTTTTACAGGATCACGCAAGCCCTTTGTGTTCTTAATTGAAAATAAATGGGGTAAGTGGTTGGAAATAGGTTCAGGGACGTGTCTTAGGAAAAAGCGCATGTAAAGTGAGTCACGGCCGTCAAACATGAAATGAACGGCAAATTTTGCTGGTGCTTACCGTAATAACGGAATGGCTGAATTCGTAGGTGCGCGCCACTTCAGACATTCCAATGAGAAATGGCCCATCTAGAACCGATCAAAGCCCATCTGCTCATCAAAGAATAACTCTAATCTGACTTTAGTTCAGAAATATAACTCACTCGCCACCGCCGCTGACCCTTTTAAGCCTCCCAGAGCTCCCTGTAAACCATAGGTGTCGAAAGGCTAGGACACCCCGAAAGCCGTCGCCGTGCGCCGATGTCACGCGGAAATAAGTAAAATTGGCAAATGACAGGAGATTTATCCCCCCCTGAAGCCCCACGCCGACTATCTACCACTAAGAGGACGAGTTTCCATATCTATGCCTCGGTTTGGATATCAAAATGCTCGGCTCGGCGAGCTGACCCCAAATCAGAGGATCGCGCCTGAATTTGCCCACTGGACCCCACGTTAGGAACAGCCTTTTACGCAACACTCACGTTTGATTGTTTTCATTTGTTTGTTTTTGGAAATCGTGTTACCGTGACACTTGCCTCTTATGTAGGTACATAAAGTATATGCAAACCATGTATATACCAGGAAAGGAAGTAACGGCATTCCGATTCCGACGAAAATCGTGTTCCGTCAAAAGGCAAAAACCATACAGGAACCGGAATTCCGGTATAAAAAATTTATTTAAAATTGTCCACATTTATTGTTTCATCTGTGGTCCAATCAAACGTTATAGATCTACACAGTCATCAAGTTCCAACACAACAAAACAAAAGAAATTGACTTACTCAGATAATTACCCTGTGCGACGTAAGTAAGACACAATTTCATTAACAATTATTCATATTTACCTGACAGGAGTTTGTTAATTGTAGCACCTCATCCATCCGCGGTATATGTTATAACTAAACCGGTTCAATTTGATATACATAGTAAAGCGTGGATTACTGAAGTACTAAGTTATAAGCTTGGCAAATATAAATTGCATGAAGCACCAGCCAGTGCGCTTGTAAACTTTGTAAGTCAGTCTACACTGGAGTAAAGTAATATATCTGCAAAGCAGCCAGAAACTGCGTTCTTGGGAACGAACAGTATGTATTGAAACTGTGCGAGCAGTATCACAGTTTGTCTCACTTAAAACAATCAGCGAATCAGTGAATCAGCATCATCTAATAGAGAGACATTGGTTGCGCAACGATAGCCTGAACAATGTCTCTGGCCAACGATTAGAAAATTATAATAGTATGCCTTTTAATTTACTTTTAGAACCATGTAAACCAATAATTTCATGTTTTCTATGGAACAACATGTAACAAAATTGTCTAGTAAAGGAATGCGATTGAAGACAACGAAATAGTCTAATCTACGCTCCATGGGTTACATATACATTCAGTTTGACGCAGTATACACAATCCTGTACAGTGGAAGGCATTTTTACACGAGCGAGGGTCAGAAATCGACATCTTGATCGATTAAAAATAGTTAAACTTCCTTAGCCTCTTAAAAGCCCCTGAGAGACAATAATGTCATCGCAATACATTAGGTTTACAGTAAAATTTATTTTTCGTGCTTAAATCCACAATGCCTCGATTTCATCATTCATCTGTTTTACTATATATGTAACTTTCGAAGACCAGGTATCGGATACGGCTTAAATGGACGGATTCGGTTCCTGGTTCCGGTTATTCCATGATATATATATATGGGGGTATATGAGGCTCGCGCCTCAGTTATCCCAATGGATGCCGTCATATTGTCCCTTTTTAAGCCCCAATTTGATTGTTCTATATATGTTTTTGGAAATTGGTACCATATTTACATAGTACCGTGACACTCGACAAGTATATGCGGTATCGATAACAAAACGATCGGCTCGGCTAGCTGACTCCGAATCCAAAGATCGTACCTCGATTTGCCCACTGAAACCCGCATTAGGGATCACTTTTTACGCACCACTCACGTATTGATTTTGTTTATTTTTGGAAATTGGTACAACATTTCCGTGGCACCGTGACACCCGCCTCTTATTACGCTATTGGGATACTTAAATAGCCCTTTGACGAGAACGAAGAGCGCTACGGTTGATCTCGCAAGCGGACCGTTGCGGAAGCAATGAACCACTCTGTGGCTAACCCCAATTTCTACGAATTCACCCGGGTTAACCTACTTAATTGTTAGTAACTTTTGTGTGTCCAAACTCTCTTTCTCAAGGGGGATTATTTTGTTACTTTTGTTGGATCGCTCGTAATCGCTACCACTCGATGGAACTAGTTAATTTTGGGTCCATCCTAAGCGAACGACGCGTCAGAGAAATCCCTATGCGGCATTTTAAGCAGATTCTCTTCACCATTTGTTTCGCATGAATTGTGTAACCATATAATATGAATGTATGAATTTACATCAGTTTCGGGGCATAGGAGAAATAGATAGAAATTTATTTAACTAGCTAAGATTCTATTCAGCGTAAAAATTTAATGGTAACGATGGCACGTGTCCTACAGTAAGCTATTGTCTGTGCAGAAGCTATCAAAATGCCCTTTCAGCGACTTTCAGTAGGCGAACAGAATCCAGAATGTAGCCTAGTTTTTTGGTTATATATTACTTTGGGCATTTAGAACGGCTATACAAGATTTTCAATGCGCTGAATACAATGCTAAGGTTACCTAGACCCCAACATCACTGTGCCATATTTTACGCGATGTGAAATAGTTTAAGACCGTCACCGGCCGTCGGTGAACCCGATTTATCGAAACAATTTAATCTATCGTCACTTATTTGGTTATGATTTGTTTTCTGCGCCGTAGTTCAACTATTATAGATTTTTGAACATGCATAACAGGCTGGCTTCTCCAAACCGCCCCTCCCCGATTAAACGCCTTATAAATTTTGAATCGTTTATAGATCCCGACTCATGCCCCCCGGGTCCACGAGAGTCCCTGGCGAAGCCAGATAGGTCGTGTACTTGAACTTCTATCAGACCAGCATTATAACGCTTCAGGGGTTCCAGAGTTCTTAGGGTGGTATATACATGAAATATAAAACATGCTAAAGGTGATTACATTACATGCAATGACACTGACAACTATAGATAAAACCACATTTGTTCCGTCTCACTCTCGTTTTCCAGAAACAAGTATAACTAATAAAAATAAGTATATACATATGTACAATTTATAAGTAACAAATCATACGCTAAAGTAGTGGATCAAACAATGAATCCAAGTCTAAGAATCGCAGTCGCGTCACATACAAGTTATTTATAGCAAGCTTTTCCAACGTGGCGGCTCGTATTTTTGGGTATCCCTAGCGAAAGAATGGTGTCCCCGCCCGTTCCAAAATTCCTCCCTCCGCAAAACACCCTTGGAAAAATATTTGTTAAAAACAACCCCAGTAAAATCAGCTAAAAATATGACTAAAATATCTTTCAGAAGGTAACAATTTGATTAATTTCAGCGAAAAATCATTTAAAAGTTGGTTTAACCTCAATAAAGACGTATCGTTTCGAAGGCTATTTATTAATAATTTTATGGTTTTTCGCTAAAAATGTATATTTCAAAAAGTTTTAGATTTTGACGCAAAACACGGTTCACGTCACCTGATACATTCCGCCCCCGGTTCATACCCCCTGGCAAACTTTTCAGCGAATAGAGAAGCCAGTGCAAAGCGTAATTTATTTACGGGATAAACATAATATAAAATCCAGGAGAATCTTCATATTTTTCCAGGAAATTAAACTGTTTTGCCACGGTTTCTATCGTAAAAAAAGAAACTTATAAGCGCACGGAACGATATTTAGTGGTCTGTTGGTTCACAACAGTTATGGGTATGATAATTCGCGAAGTCTGTTTGCTTATTCCAGTCTGGATTAAATCAGTATGCAATCAGTTTAAACTATATCCCTAATGATTGAGGAATAAGGAGAAAATAAAAACTAATTAAAAAATTTCCTCTGTCAATCCACAAAAATCATGGAATAGTTTTTGTTCTACAAGGCTAAAATTTCCACGAAGAGTTAAACATTACCAGGCAGCACGCACTGTGCATTTAATCTCTTCGCTTCACAAAGTTACATTCACTACTCCCCGATACACATGACAACGTAAATGGAAAATCACGTACCCGAAGCACATCTCTGATTCGCTTTCGTTCCCACTTTTATTCGTAATGGCCGTACCACCTTAAATTATATAATCATAAAAATATCTACCTGAGTGTTTACGGAATCCGAAAATAATTTTTCCAGCTGCTGGGGCCAATTTCCTGCTATATATCCATTATAATTAACTCAAATCGGTATCCATAGAAGAATTCCCAACTCATTACAGGTCTCAACCCATAATTCTCCGAGTTTCAACGAAATATTCTTCCGTAACTCTTTCAAAAAATGACTTTCGGGAATATTAGGTTTGCAGCGTCATTTTTCCTGATTTCATTGATAAAATCGTTATTTTCACTGATTGAAGTGATACAATTGCCTGAAAAATCCCATTTTCCACATATCACTATATTGTCTCTAGCTGTCAAAATTACATAGCTATTTCCTTTAATGTCCACCTCGTGCTTCATTTTATAATTGATTACTAGGCACTGTCATCGGTCACTAGTTTGTTCCTGTTACGCTGTGGGATACAATGGATGGTTCGCTTATTGTAATCTAAAACGCTGCGTTACACGCCCGAATAACTATGTAAGTGATTTGTGGAACCGGTGCTACAGCAAAGACCATGAAACGTGGATCTGAAAAAATTGACAATATTTTTAAGGGATACCCTTTGTTTTAAGATGGCTCGTCGGCCAAGAGTCAAGGTAACGCCATTAAATCCAATTAAATATTGTAAACTTCTGAGTTCTCCACAGAGGGGACCTTACCTAATTTGCGCTGCCCAGTTCATCCCCGGGTAAATTTTGATCTCCTCCCAGTTCATACTATCATGTACTTTCTTGATTGCTAAACATATCCAAGTTTTTATCTGATTAATATGCGAATTTTTCCTTATTTTGGCTAAAAAATCCCCAAATTTTCGACCGCGGGGCTAAAGAAACACAAAAATATCCCTTTCTTATTTGAGCAATAATTCCAATGGAGAATCAAGAACTTTACACAAAAGATTAACCGCTAAACTCCTGAAACCCTCGGAAAAAGTCAACTGAATTTGCAACTTGGATTATATATATACTTAATTAAAAATTCAATAAACAATCTCAATCTTTGCAAAGACAACGCCTAATAGCTGTCTGACATACTCTCTACAGAAAATTTCTCTTCGTTGGGGTCAGCATGGCTTATCGTTATACGCCGTGACTTCATTAGGTGGCAAACTTATCGCACACAGTCCTGTTAAGAGCCATTAAAAACGCAATGACCCGCCCCGTAACATGACGCGAAAAACTTTCGATTTTGACAAAAACGACATGCGGAAAATTGTAAAGTTTAACAATGCCTTGTGGCAATTTTTTTCTCAATATGGACAGAAATTCATCAATATTCAGAAAGAGTTTCCGTTAAATTCCCGGTTTCTCCCAGTTGAATTGTGACTCCCGGTCGTAGACACCCTGATCAACGTTCAATTAACTATATGCCTTCGCATTATTGACTGCGCTGACAAGATTCCGATATTCAATAATGGTAGCTTTGAATATTCCTTGTAAGATAGCTTCAGTAATCTTTTCGATTTTCCCTTAGTCAAACGTCAATTCAACGATCATTTTACAACGAATTTGTTTTTACGACTATTATTTATGTGACATCTTAGAAGTATACAAGTGTAATATCGACGTGATGCTGCTGCAGTGCGCACTTCCAAAACGCAATGACCGTACGACCCTGGTTATCGTAACCTCTAGGGCGGACCTAATGGGTTCATTTTTCTTTTCGGGTCGGTCCCAAGAAGCTACGGAGCTCAGCAAGCCGCAGGAGCGCTTCACAGAATGTGTTCTGATCCTGCCTGACGGGTTGCACACGTAGTCTAAGGGGCACTTTGAGGTGCCCTGTGAGGTTGGCTCCGTCACCTGCTCACAGGCCAAAAATACTATACCACTATTCCCTATCCTGAAAGTGTCACGGCGACGATCGGTATGTGTATTTTAGCGTCCGACAACCCCTAGACGTTTTACGTCGGATCGTAACTGATCGTAAGTCAATCTTGTTTCCTAGTCTGCGGACGCGAGGCGGCGCTGAACGACAGAACAAATTTAGGAGTTGCATGAGTTGCACTAGTACATTCGTTGAGGAAGCGAACAACGCTAAAGGTTGCGACCTCCTCCGACGTCAAGCTCGAACGTAGGTCGTTGATCTGGGGCGCCGATTTCAATATAGTTTAAAATACGCTACCGATGGCATCAAAAACACGGTGACAAAATGGGATTTGATAATGATTTATTAGTAAGCAAATCGCACATAAAAATCGACATACATACATGGGTAAAAGCATGGTATCCGGTTACAATACTCGGAAATATATATACATAACAACGATCACGATAACACAATAATTAGTGAACGTCATGAGTCTGCGTACACCATAACAAAGGGTCGGGTTTGCGTATCGGGTCCTCGCCCTCATCATCGAATGCTCACAGCCGATGGTGCTGACGCAAATTTATTTTCTAGAGCTATCAATTCCTCTATTGACGACGGTTGTGCCTATCCTACTTTAATACAGGGCTGAGCCATCGGATCGGGCGACGGTCAGTTGTCGAGAGGCGCTAAGGTGAAAACTGCTCGCTCGAAGCACAAAACGCTAGTGAGCAGGTTCGGATAAGCTAAGGGCGGCTAAAATTAATCGGCGAATACTCGAAATCAAAGGTACGTACAAAGGAAAATTTGAAAGCTAATGTGCTATTCCGAATTTGCTTGCTCATCCTACTCTGCTTTAAATCACTTGGTAAGATACAGCTCGCTAGCTTACTAGCTCGCAGTGGGGCGTCCCACTTTCGAGTCATCAGATTCATGAATCCGATGATATATCGTTGATCTTATAATTGGATTTAATAATCAGAGTTCCTACTTATAATCTGGTAAATTTTCAACAAAATTCCTGGAGGGAATTTTGAGTTACAGTGAATTTTCGCGCAGAGTGGAGTGTCCCACGATCAAACGGTGATGCTAACGGGCCCGATCGAATATAGATACATTTCATAGCTTCATTCACACACGCGTGTGCCTGCCTATAACCTAACAGAATTTCAACAGGATTCCTATAGCGATTTTTGAGCAAGGTAAGTTTATTTTGAGTTCCTAACGAAAAAGTTCAGAGGACTACTTCATAAATGCATGAACACGGCATAAGTAAAATGAATAAAATCGGCTAATCAACCTTGACACCGAAAGGCTAAATATTATACACTTTGTACTAAATACGCAAGTGAAAAAGCTGTTTTATTTAACCGGCTAAACTTTGCTGTTGTATCTTCTAACTCTACTCAACAAATCATGTAAAATTCATTTTCACGAGTATCGCGATTTGTTTCCCTAAACTCATGACCGAAGAAGGTTTAGAATGACTTCGCCTATATGTGCTACTTAACGGGAGCTCACTCAGGGTCTCGGACGTGGAGGACAAGCTAGGACGGCTAGGGCTATCATGATAAGAAGTGCGGGCAGGAATGCTCATGATGATATGACTAAACTCGTGTGTTCTCGTTATATGCCCTCCTTCTCTGACGTGAGTGGCCGTTGTATACTTTGAACGTGCCTCTCTGCCCATGAGATGTTGATCCTGTATCCATCGCGCGTCTAACCATCTGACAAACCCAAAAACCACAAGCGAAAGCCAAAAACAGTAAGAACCAAAGTAACAAACTACTCAACTAAAAGCATCGGAGCCGGTCTCTAAAACCGACCGAACTCCGTGCTGCCGAAGTTAGACTGAACTCCTAAACTTAGTCGGGACGTTTCATACTGACTGCTTTTTGAGCCTCCGAACAATCGGAGATGATTATTTGAGATCGGAGGTCCGCTCTTTTCTGAAATCAGCCAATAAACTTTTAATTTTGGGACGGCTGCTCTAAACTTGTAGTGGTCCCAGCCCAAAGGACGAGTGATTTATTGGTTCATTAAATTTTTATTGGTCTGTCTGGGGATCCCAGACCTTAGTCAACAAAATCGTCGAAATCGGGACGATTTGTCCTACTTTCGCAGAGGGTTTTAATCCCTAACCGTCGACGTGCCAAATCCCTTTATTATCAACTAGTTTCGGAACCGAGTTAAGCCAATTTTAATTATTTTAAAACTAAATTTAATATATATTAAATAAATATTTACTAATAGACAGACATACAAATGTTTATGTACTACATTACATTGCTTTATTATTTATCTGCAAATAATTTCCTACAACTATATTATTATTGAACTTATAATTAACTTACTAAAGTTTACTTAATATATAGATAAAATTTTTTTATACTTTCGATAAAAAATAATAAATACAAACGCCAGACAGCGGGTCCGACATATATTTAATATTGAATTTATAATCCACCTATTTACTTAATATATAAATATAAAATTACTATAGAATTTATATCAATTTATAAATACATCTACCAGACGGCAGGCGCAATACTTATTTTATATAAATTTAATATTAACTTTATTTACTCAATATATAAATAAATTTTATATTAAATTATATGTATTCTTTATAGACCGATATATAAATATATATTCTTATATATAGCGTGTAGACGTCTGCGTAAACAAGACTTCGAAATGTAAACAAACACGGGGCGAGGGACGCAAAAGGGTCCCAAGCCCTCAGATGCCTCACCTCCGGGGTGCAAAACGGGCCTCGGCTCTCAGGCCGAGCATTTTTGATACCCAACACATCAATGTTCAGACCAAAAAAGGAAACTGGGTTCTTGGGCGAGCCCATTCGAGTTTACGGTAAAATAATTAAGGACCTAGGAGGGCTTTTGCGGGTTCGGGCTGCATTTTTTATGAGGTAAGGGGTATATGTTTGTGTCGAATTTAGCGCGTGGAACACAACAATGGTAACATGCTCATCAAGCTTGCATTGCGCTCAACTGAAAGCCTCGGGTCCGGGGAACCCAAATATAATATTTACATGCTCAAATATATAATTATTAAAATAATTAATGAATTTTAATTGAAGTACAAATCCAATTTACGAGGGTACTCCAATCATTCTTGAATAATTCTGTGGATCCCAATCGGATTTCCACAAGGCGGGTCTCATTGGGAAGACCGAAAAATTTTATACCAGAAAAGATCGCCCTATCAACAATTTCTCAACGGTTCCGCAGTTGTGGGCCGGAACCGTCAGGACCCTCAATTCCATTTGAATTGACACTTTAAAACTTTTCTAGCTAACTTAGCTATTGAGGATGAATACTGTTAGCTGATATTTAAGATAACTTTAAAAATTTCTAGAAATGGTATGTATGCCCTGAGTGCCTCACCATACCCGGTCAATCATACAAACAATAAGCACAGAATACAAGAAATCAACGATACCAACACAAAATCAACACAATTCCCAAACAATGTTCATGCAATATGTATCAAAAGGGCGACTAGGGACCGGCAAGGTACTACAAGGTACCTTACCCAACCATATCGACCAACAGCAAGTTTACAACTTATACGAGAATAACCCAGGCCATGCAAGTTTCGCATGGCCCGCATAACAACGGTCAGCAAATTGGCATATCAATAAAAGACAAATATCAAAGGCATATTCAAATTGATGGCAATGCAATTATATAACAAGTCATTTACATGAGGATATATATGTCATATACAGACCTTCCAGCGAGCCACAGAAAAACATAGGACATATTTCCAGAAAAAATAGGACAAAAACAAAGCGCACCCTTTGCAATTTTTCGACTTCAGGAGATCAATTTCTTCTTTGTATAAGTTAATCGTCATCTCGGGCAATGTTCTCAACTTTTTCGGCGCCATTGATATTTTCGCATTTACGCTGGTAACCGATTCTAAACATATTTTCTTTGCGGAACACGCTGTTTCCAAGTCCAAGCTCGCTTCAGCTAGCATCACTTCAGCCACTTTCATCTCAGTTTCATGTTTTCGTTTCAGCGCACTAATTTCTTCCAAACAATTGTTGTAAAAATGCTCAAAAAATAGGACATCCTTCAAAAAATAAGACAGTTTTTAGAAAATAGGACAAAAATAGGAAAATAGGACAACTGGAAGGTCTACATATATACAAAGATGTGCCTTCATGGCAATTAACAACAGTATAGGTACAAATGAATCAACACGAGTAAGTTAATACAAATATATACGAGAACAATGATACGATTTAGATACACAGGGTTTTTTCAAAATGAACCATGGGCCCAGCAAATTTCTTTTGAGTCCAGACTTTAACCGCAGGGTCTAGACTTATAATTTTTGGCTCGAGAATTTCACGAAATTCTACACAATAAAAAAACGTAATTACGAAACGCAATTTGACATTATTACATAATTACAATATATAAATATCTCTGCCTGTCCAAGTCAAGATAAACGATGCGGTCCATGCGTGAAACCAGCAGCAAGTAACTATATACAGATGTAAGCACAAACGGCCCGAACCCTGCATTTTGTAATAGAATTTATTAACAGACATTATGTCACCGAACCCGAAACTGCCCTGGGTTCAGCGTGTTCCAGACCCACCTGTCGACCCATAAAACCTTGCAAACGAACATGTGCCTTCATGGCCATAACAAATAACACGGTATGGTACATAACAATGGGAATAACACATATGTACAATAATCATGCAGTTACGGTACAATCATGATATATATATATAATCGTGAAAACAATGACGGTGCTCCCCGTGGGGCTAGTAAATCTATAAAAGTATAGAGGGTGTCATACATAGCGATTAGTGGTAAATGTTGTCCATTTGGCTATGGTCAGGATTGATTTATTTCGTAACGAACCAGCATAGATCTGTTAGATATGTCAAACATAAAAATATACGTCACGTGCGAAAGAGAAGCATATCGAACCGTAAAGTTTGTAGAAAAAGCAAATCAAATAGCTGAGCAACACAACTATTAAAGGAGTACCCACAGAGAAGGCCCCTAACACTGGCTTCTCCAAGGCGGGAGTGACCCCTATCATGTTTGATGCCCCTTGGCTAAAACGGATTCCCAGTCTGAGGCATGTCTGACATTCGTTCGAAGTAATAACTCATCCGAACATAACCCCTCCCAAACTGTGGAGGTAGGACTAACTAAAGTAGCCCTGCGTATTCTTTCTGTTATGAAATGTCTTTTTCAAATTGGAGAGTGGGGCCCCTGGCCTTTTTTGATGGCCTTCTGCAAAAATTTTAGCTTCCTCGTTGACATAAAATTTAGACAAATTTTTTTATAAAACAGTAAAAATTTGTCTTAAAAGTTGCTTTTGACCTCAAAATATACGTTTTTGACACTTTCTGAGACTATTTATTAACAATTCTAGCTTTTTTCGCCGAAAAAATATAATTTTATATTTTAAAGCCGGGAGGTGCAAAGGGAGGGTGGCGAGGGCGTCCACCGGCTGAATCCAGCCCCAAGTTCATAACTCCTGGCAAATTTTTCAGTAAATAGAAGCCTGTAACAGAATATTATTATTCTACGACCCACGATATTTACAACAGCTTATCAAAACACACAGTGGCATATGCTTTAGATCAGAACCAGGTTTTTTTTTCAAAACGGACCCTGGGTCCAGCAAATTTTCTTTGGGTCCAGACCTTAACCTCTGGATCCAGATTTACAATTTTTAGAATTTTGAATTTTTACACAATAAAGAAACGTAATTACGAAACGCGATTTTACATTATTACAAAAACAAATTATTCTCTGCCTGTCCCAAGCCAGGATAAAGGATGAGGGCTATCCATGTAACCAGCAGTAAGCAACTATGTACACATGTAAGCACGAACAGCTAAAAGCCTGTACTTTGTAATAGAATTTATTTGCAAATCCTATGTCTCCAAAGCCGAAACTGCCCTGGGTGCAGTAAATTTTGTTGGGTCCACGTAAAAATATCTGGGTCCAGACCCACATGTGGACCCAAAAAACCTAGTTCACAACCCCAAAAAATCAAGTCTCGTTCGTACGTCATACCTCTATTAACTCCAACTGATGCATTCTTAGACCTCGACGAAGTTGACGCTGCAGTTTTACGATTCGTTTTCTTTATACGTTTTCCGCTAGTGCACTGACAGCACACCCATCGACCCCTGTAATACTGATGAAATAGTGGAAACATAATATACCTTGTCATAGTCGATGTCTACCTAATCCTACTAGCCGTCCACATTCAATAAAGCTTGAGAATTTTGTCAATGTATCAACATTAATAAAAAATATAAAATAAGTAAGAGTGATAAGTTCCTACTTACCATGAACAACAATTTCCAAATCTCAACCAAGAATATCGATATTGTTTCTAAATATCAACTGCTGTATACTAAGACAATATATTCATGAGCATCTAATAGCATAACTACAATACATATCACTCAAGCCAACATGTCACTATAACATACCATCACTAACCTAGGCATATTTCTCAAAGGTGGATTATGACATGATTTGTGAAAAGCAGACGGGCACGAAGCACACTGTACTAGTTCATCGAGGTCGTTGCCGCCTTCTGAGCACATAGTACATTCGCTTTCGTGAACAATTTCCTCAGGCTCGTCGCTAGCTTCAGAGCTGTCTACACTTCCATTGTCATCACCTGATGCCTCCGAAGATTCGCTCTATATAATATATACAATGCAGAATACAATACTGTTACATAAAAATTTATCAAAGCCTTTTGGAAAAAAATTTACGGCAGGTGCTAACGGCGTAAAAACTAGCATAAGCATATTTCTGCTATTAATTGTCACACTGGTCAGTTCAATGGAAATTTTGTGTTTGACAATCAACACGATGCAAAATGCAGTGGCCTCGTAGTAAACAGAATGACATTCACAGGTGATGCCGAATTTAATTTTAATGATGAGGGTTTTTGCGAAAGAAGCTTTGTGTTACTTTGTTGAAGTTATAGCAAAGGGATTCGGGTCGTCGCTTAACATTATTTATATAATATTTTTACATAGGCGTCACGCCATAACGTTAAGGCGCGAATTGAAGACACCTCGGCTCGTGCGTGGAATGTGTTCTTAAAACACATTATCACGGTAGGATTAATATTACGGAATTGGCAAACGACAAGCTTAACTTTGATCTCTTATCTAAGAAATGTAAAAAATGCTGCTAAATTTAGGTACTGCTAACGGTTCTTATAGCAATAAATATTAAATTTTTGGTTACGTCCATTGTTAATAAAACAACCTTCCCGACAACAATACCATAACGAATAGGTAGTTAAGTCGATTCTGTAAGCTACAACAAAGTACTTACCTCAGTACTCTGTTCCCTATAATTCATCTGTCTTCGAGCAGCCCGCGGAGTCATCGGCTGAAATTACAATTCAAACATTAGGAGTCACTTTATGATTTATCTAAACAAAATGCAATATCTATAACCTAAGCTAAATTTTGAATAATAGCCAGAGTGTTACATCAAATAAGTCGAAAAATATTAAAGCCACAATATTTAACGGATATCAGTACTATAACTTCTAACGACGAAATGTCAACAGGCAAATTTACTTATATGTTCGACGTACCTTACAAGCAGCGCAAAACCATGTGCCTTTCGGAACGGTGTACAGTGCTGGACGAAGGCAATACATATGGAACGCAGCATTGCACCCGTCACACAAAAGCAACTTATCGTCGTCTTTCTTACGACGACAAATTTTGCATCTCTACAAATAATAAACGTGATGAAAAATAACTATACAGATTACACAACACATGTTTTCGTAGTCCTCCAATGTACTTAAGTGGATTTAGCTCAAGTATTCGGCCATCAATACCTCAATTAAAATGATCCTCGCAATGCTTACTTAAGATGCTTATGAAAATTTTTTATTTCTAGACTAAAAATATTCTGCAATGCGATGATTGCGTCTTCCACGCAATTATGCAAGTCTTAGAATTCAATAATCAACAGACAAAAATATAACGTAATAATTAGTCATTATTAAAGAATGATTTAACTATATAAGAACATCCATTATAATTTGTCTTCAACTGATATGATGATGCTATGACAGATTTTGTATTCCACATTAAGGAGTGTGTGAGTTATAAAAGATGTACCTGTGGTAATTTTCTTGCTTATTCATGTAAACTCGCGTTCTAAACTTTCGCACAATTCATTCGACTTAATTACGATGACACGTTTTGCGTTAGAACGCAATTTTATCATCATTGTGTAAGAAACCCCTATATCTGTGAGCGTATAGTGCTCTATTTCTATGTATGAACTAATTTTAAGTACATGTGAGAAACGCTTGCAATACTGAAACCATTGATACTTAAAAATGAAATCACGTTCGCTGCGTTTCACCTTCGCTTGCGAGTTACTAGTTCGTAAAAATATTTTAACCGTACATCCAGTCGCTAAAATCACCCCTGTGCAAGGCTAGAAAAGCCAAACCCCTGTTGTTACCCTTTCGCTACATGCATTTTTTCAAATGAAATAAACTAGTCGGTAGTGGAACTACATTTTGTGAGCGGAGCTTGGGCTGTGGCATTACGAATGTACTCAATTTTATGTTCTTCAAATAACTACATTGCATAGGGCTTCATCATTGGTAAAAACATTATATTTGAATTCTTCGATCCAAAAAACCCTATAATGGTTTGATCGAAACGATTCTATTTCAATAAATAACACAAATATTGCAAAATTCTCTATTTTAGCTGCATAAGCTTAACTAATTAGCTAATTACTAATTAACCACTCAAACTTTTTTAATCCCAAATATCAGGTGCACACTCTGACATGATAGGCTTTCAAACAAAAAAAGTTTTTTAAAATCGGATCAGTGGTTCTTGAGATCCGTCGGACCGACCGAACGAACGAACGGACATCGACCATTTTACTCCCAGACAGAAAATAAAAACGCTTCGCTCGGCGAATAATAAATATTTCTAATAATGCATTCAGTCTATAAAATACTATGGACTGTGTTATAGAAACACCCATAAAGTGCTTAATAATTTTTGTTACATTGACAATATAGGTTAAGTTAATGGTATTGTTTAGTTTTATATTATAAAATGGAAAAACGGGGGTTTGGCACTGATTTTTGCTACGCCACGTTCCTACGTCATCAGCTAAATAGATTTTCGTATCCTTCGATCCTTTTACCTTATACAAGTAACAAAAATACATAGCTCATGTAGTTGAACAAACCCATCAAAACACCTAAATGGAACAATTATTTGAGTAATTAGAGCTATATGTTGCAAGGTAAAAGAATCGTATATTACCAGTTCCACAGCTATTATCTTCAAATTTACCTTATTGATTCAGTGGACCATATTAACATAGCTTATGGACCTAGAAACAATATACTGCTAAAATTAAAATTTTAGGTCGTAAAAATTGCAATTTTATCATCCACTATATCGTCACCCAATTTAACGGGTTCAACCGCAAACGGAACCACTAACTTTCTTGTTATAATCCACGTACCCATGGGTCACAGAGCAAAACGGGCGCCGGCAATAAGTTTCCCATGCCCGAAAACCCCCGGGTAAAACTTATCAGCCGCCCAAGACGTCAGAAGAAATTTTCAAACTTTGGGTCGAGAAACCATTGGCGCGTTATACCCCCGTACCTCAAACCCCATATATCCAGGACCGGAAGCTTAATCGAAGAACAAAAAAAAAGAGGCACCGGCTTTTATCATTTTACTATGAAATAAAACCATCCCGAGATAAAAATTCGAAAGTTAAGATAAAAATAATCTTGCTTCCGTCAAGGGTACTAAAATAGTGCCAAAAAACCCACATTTTGACCCTTGACCCCGGAACCAGTGCTACAACAACGCATGTATTTATTTCAATGCATTAGATACAATGTTGCAGCAAATTTATGTTCGTTTTGCTAAGCTAATAATTCGAAAATTCATCACTGCCGTGGATAAGTCTGAAAAAGACAAAAAATAATCGCGAATAACCCGCAATGTTTTAAAAAGTATATATTTTTAAAGTTTCCAAATTTTTTCAGGTTTTGCGAAATTTTTCCCGGTTGTCCATGCTTTGCATACCACAAACTACTACCGAAATTCCAGGTTTTCCATAGTGCGCGGGGACCCTGCGAATTTTAGTTCAGACTCCTTTTGTTCTATTTAATATGCAATGACATATTATATCACTAATAGTCATACTCGCCAAAAAGAACCATCTGATGGCTGATTATAATGTGAAATTAAATGGTGTTCAGATATGCGATGGTTATGTTGGAAAGTGTAATAGTTGCTACTAACTCTAAGGATCCTCCATTCTAGCTAAGCATCTGGTCAAAATTTTATGCTTGCTCGCTGTTCAAACGATGCTATGTCGCACTAAAGACGCAGACAGTGTAGAACTGTAGCCGTAACTTTTAATATGTGCCACATACAAAGTTAGTTGAATTGTACTTACATGTAAAATGTGACACAATTTTACCATGTTCACGAGAAAACTTTTCCAATTATTATTATTACAAAGGATTCAAGTTAAATGACACGAACTTGATGTTAAATTACCTACTATATAATATACCAGTCACTTTAAAACTCGAGGGAGAAAATTTGTACCATTATATTTACGGGTGCCCTTCGACCTTACCTTAAAGCCAATCCTATTTACCGTATCAGAAAAGTCAAACTAATGCAATATGTTGAAGTAGCAGAAAATACGTTAAACGTCAAACATTTATATCCAAACAATACAACAGACAGCAATTTTTGATTGCGTGTTGAATTCAAATGTTTTCAGTGACACCGCAGAAAAGCGCCAATATCGATAAGGCAATCTGTGAAATGATCGCTACGGACTACGAGTCATTCCAAGTTACATACATATTACCATCCATATTGTTATATATAACATGTATATCAGGGAGTAACCGGAATTCCGGTTACGGCGAAAATCGTGTTCCGGTTGCGGTTCCGGCAAAGGGCAAAAACCATACCGGACCCGGAATTCCGGTTTAAAAATTATGTTTGAAATTTTCCACGTTTTTTGCTTCATCCTGTAATCCAAACATATGTAATATATATTATACAATGATCAAGCTCCAATACAACCAAACAAAAGAAAAGATTAACTAACTAATTTGCCGTGTGAAAGGTAAGTACGGCACATAATTTGAGCAGGAATTTTTCATAATAACCTGCAGGAGTTTGTTAAATCAAAGCCAGGTCGATGCTTGTAGCAGCTATTTTACACATCCAGAAGTCTGTGGGATACGTTTGAATTAAACCGGTCCAACTCGGTAACAGAGTATGGCTTACGCAGAAGTACTTAGGGTATGCTTGGCTAACATAAATTGCGTCAAGCACCCGCCAGTGCGCTTGTGAACCTGGTAAATCAGTCTAAATTGATGTAAACTAACGTTATCTGCAACGCAGCTATAAATTGATTTCTTGGCAATGAACTGTATTTATTGAAACTGTGCGAGCAGCATCACAGTGTGTCTCATTTGTAGCATTCTGATTAGAAAGGTATCATCATTATGATCTAACTGACGGGCACTGTTTGTCCAACGCTAACCTAAACAGTGTCTCTGACCACTGATCAGAAAATTACCTTCTATCTATCATTTTCTCTTAGAATCATATAAACCAATAATTTTAAGTTTCCTACAGAAGAACATGCAACAAACGTATGTGCAGTAAAGAAAGGCGACTGGAAACAGAGCGAAAGTGTGTATTCTACGCTCCAAGCTTTGTAAGCACATTCGATTTGACGCAGTATACGCAATGGTGTATAGTGGAAGACATTTTTTGCTCTGAATGTCCAAAAACGGACATTTTTGATCTATAAATAAACATTATTAGCTTCCTCAGGCTCTTTAAAGTTTCACAAAGGCAATAATACCATCGCAATAGATTAAGTTTAATGTAAAAGTTATTTTAATGCATTTCAAATCCACTATACCTTCATTTTTTCTATCATCTGTTTACTATATATAAATTTCGAAGACCAGGTTCCGGTTCCGGTTCCGGATCCGGTTTAAATGGACGGTTCCGGTTGCTGTTTCCGGTTCCGGTAAATTTCGGTTCCGGTTATTCCCTGAAATAAGGCTATAAATCAAATTTATTATATATAAATTTGGACATTAAATTTGTCCAAATATGATCGGAATTTACTCCGATAAGATTATTGATTTAAAGTCTTAAAATTGGGATCAAGTCGCCCCAAAAGTGCTGAATAAGCACTTTAACGGACCACAAATTCAAAAATTTTCGACTTCGGCAGCGCACAGTTCAGTCGTTTTGCAGACCGGCTCTGTCGCTTTTATAAATGCTATGGTTTTACTTCTGGACGTTTTCTTCTTATGGCTTGCTTCTTATTGCTTTTGCGATTGGTTGGACGCGCGATGGAAGTCGAGTCAAAGGATCGGAACACGTAAGTGTTCCGGAGGGTTTAGGTTAAACCCCGAGTATAATCAACGTAGGATAGAGTTGTTAAGGTAGGCCTGAGTAGTTCGTATCGATCAACCATAAGCCTAAGTCTGTCTCCATGGACTCCCTGTCCATACTTCGATTTACATGATAGCCCCGTCCGCCCTAGCTTGTCCCGCAGGCACGTAGTGATGACTAGCCTCACATACAAATTAATTTGGCAGCCGAAGTCGTACTGCACCTCCCTCGGTCGATGAGTTAGGGCATAAATGACGCGACACTCCCGTAAAGACTTAATTTTACATGTTTCCCTGAGTCGATTTAGGATTAAAAATGGCAGTTTTGAGCCGACCGAGGTTAAATAAAATAAATGTGATTGAAAATTATCAGTCGAACTCCAAATCATCCGTGGTCATAATACTTTTGTCAAGCATTCGCCAATGGTTTCATTCAAGATTTCACTTGTTTTCTTGTCTCTTTGGACACAAGTTTGTCCACTGGTTTTGCTATTTTATAAGGAGGATCATAGGACAAAATTATTTATTGAATGGATCAAGTTGTATCAATAAGGCAACAGAGCTATAGACCTCAGACCCATGCAAAAAATTTGTATCGAACTACACGTAGACATACTGACTCAACGTCCTGTAAGCGGGATAGCTCACTTACAGTGAAAACTTGGCATATCTCGAGAATTACTCCAGCAATTTGGTTAAGACTTTACCCGGATCTCGACGAGGATCCGAGCTACTGATTTATTATCTAAGACCTCCAAATATCACGTCGGAAGCCTAAACCCGAAGACCCTGAAGGGGCTTGCCCCGCCAAACTATGAAAATTGAAATATCTTAAAATTTACTCCAGAAATTTTGGTAAAACTTTGGCTGTTTCTTCGTAATAATGTCTGTTATCGAATGTAACATAAAAACTTATCGATTTCGATTGGGAACCTAAAGCCGACGGCCTTGAAGGCGTGTTCCTCCACCGAAAACGCAAAAGTGAAATATTTTAAAACAATCTCCAGGAATTTTGTTGAAACTTTCGCTGTTTCTTCGTAGGAATGGCGGCTATCGGAAATCACTCTAAAACCCACCATTATCAGGTCGGAATCACAAACCCCACGGCCCGATAGGTTTCCGGCCCTACCCAAACTTTAAATGTCAATAACTCGATATCTATTCCAGGAATTTTGATGATTTTTCTCGTAATAGAAGCCCGTTAGGCCTTCCATTTAAGCCCTCGAGCCCGGCAAAGCCGTGGCCCGTTCAAAAGTTATAGGAAATCTAAGCACGAGCCGAACAACTGCCGCTCAGATTTAGGTCAAATTTCACAAATGATACTATTTTCTTAAGTCGGTTTCGGTCTTGCTTTTACACGTATTTTGGTTAAGAAAGGGAAAATATTATTTTCCCCAGTGTTGATAACTTGTATTATAAGTGTCAGTATTTTGTATTTCAAAGTTATCGATGTCGCTAAACGCGATGTCGAGTCTATGGGTCTCGGCCCCACAGACAACTTTCCTTGTGAGGACCGTAAGGACCCGTCCTAGTAAATCGATAAATAAGGTCAAGCCCAGCCCGTAGGTAAAATGCCATAGAGATAGGCTGGCGAATTAGCGAGAAATTGAGAATTATAGGTGTTCCCCAGCCCTTATAGAGTTAGACTTAAGATTCCGATCAAAAATTATGAACCGAACAATTTAAGTAAACAAACCGAGCGGAATTAAGTTAATAAAATTGACACGGTTGTCCGTACAACCGGGGCCTCTGCTTGCTGACTCGTTTTGTCGAGTAGAAAACGCTCGAAG
>JASANE010013987.1:0-43472 GCA_030248225.1 Trileptium ribeirensis
GGACTGTGTCAACGTCCTTGGGCGGATGCGGCAAATTATGGCGGGACGACAACAACGTCTTTTCGCCCAGTGCGTTTACCAAACGCGTCAAGCGGAAAACTGAAAGTGCTTGAGCGGCGACTCCGGAAAAACGCAGCCATCTTACATCGCGCCGCCGCCACCGCAATGGAACGCACTCAGACTGCACAGCGAGGCATGGATGACGGAATTGCGATGCAGGAAAGTTGCGCCTCCGGGACCATCAAGCGCTCCGCAACGTCATCATGCCCGCATGGTCGGCACCATTAACGGCACCCGAAGCCTGGTACGGTTGAGAGACCGTTCGACCGGGAGAGGGTCGCCCAGCGATGGGCCGAACCGGTGGTGGCGCCTGCTTAATCACGAATTGGTCAAATGGGTAAGCCATTACGTTCGCTGCACGGGACTTTTCCGCCTTGGCGAACAACGCAGGAGGAAGAAAAATAAGGACTTGAAGACGGAGAATATTTGCGCGTAGGTACCTAAAAAAAAAAAAAAAAAAAAAAACAAAAAAAAAAAAAAAAACGCGTGCGAGAAATCAGGAGCGAAGGTAGAAATCACACAGTTATTTTATCTTGTTGCACTAGGTATGCAAAACACAAACTGACTATTGCGAAACGGGACAAAACCTATAAAGGTTATATTATTACAGATGGACAACAGCGTTCGGCAACGCGAAAACAACGAACAGGACGACTGCAGCGTTCGGCGACGCAGCGACAGTCAACTGGACCAAAGCGTTCGGCAACGCAACGTCAATGACATCAGGCGCTCCGAAGGCGGTCCGGCCCGACGATTATCAGCAGCCGGACCGTATGCTCCACCCGAAGCAACCACGTACCGCCTGCCTGTCATTCCAACATACCATGTCGACCTGACAAAGCCGTACGTTCCTTTCCTGTCGCACGGTACCGAATGGCCGGAGCTGTCCAACATGCATGAAGCCCCGACGCCATTCCATCACGACGGTACTACAGCTCCGACCGTCGAACAACATTACCAGGTAAGAGTACTGCTTGTACTCGGCCTGATGGAGGCCGCCAAAGAACTCATGGACATGGTAGGCCCGCCGCAGCAAATTAAAGCAAGAGCACGGGCGCTCAAGGACGAACTAATTGACAATATCACCAGCGCCCGGCTCAAACCATTGCTGGAACACATAATGCGGCCCATATTGCTCCGCAAGTTCAGTATTTCCAGCTACGCGCGGATACTGCGCCTAACGGGCACTCGACCGCTCCTGGAGGTGACTACTGATACCTTCTGGGGCATCGGACGCACACTTCAGCAATTGCGGCAAGGCGAGCAACCCAGGCATTGCCACAATGTCATGGGGCGGCTTTTAGAGGAGGTGCGTGAATACCTCACCTCCGGATGCGCTAGCTGGCCGCACGTGATCATCATGGGGGACGCACTTCCACTGCCATTGCTAGAGTTAGCCAACGACAATAAATGGCTGATCTGCGCATGGCCTGGCACCACGCTGATCCGCATGATCCAACTTGCCAGCGCCGTCCTGACGCCGCTAACCAAATGCGTTATTTTACTTGGAGGCTACCAGTACATTTATCGGGAGGCGCAACCGGAGCAGCTCCATGCGACCAACCCAAATGCAGCCTTCAAGAAGATTAAACGCCATTTGGGAATGCTCTCGCGGCGGGTACCAGCACGCGCACCCATTGTAGTCGCACCGCCGACACCCCGTTGGGCCGCGACTAACCAAGATGCAATGTCTTGGACGGCCGAGTTTAAACGCATCGTCGCCAACCATCGGCAACAGCACGACGCATTCCATAACGTCTACTTCCCGAATTGGCCTGTCGCCTTTAATACCGCAGACGCGTGGGAGCGAGACGAACCACACATGGAATGGCAGGAGCGCCCACAGTTCAAGGAGCCAATGGTCTCCAGGTACTGCCTGCGCAATCTACGGGAATGGGTCAGCCAACTGGTGCGCGATGCCGAACTCGGACGTTTGACGCGGTAAGCGAGCGCTATAACGAGAGCAACGTGCGAACTATTAGGAAATTGAGTGCAAGCGTGCGAACATCCATAGGGTCTGGAATAGACGATAAGAGTGGAAGTGTAAATAAGGCGAGCAAGAACGAACCGCACCTAATATAAGCCAGTGAAGTAGCGTATAGCAAATAAGAATAGGACATCACTACAAGTAATCAAACTAACTATTGCGAACAGAACAGATAAGTCTCGGATAACTTGAGGGTGAGAAAACTTTATCGCCAAAAAATTAGAATAGATAAAGTATAACTCCAACACAAACCAAAGTACCCCAACGGAAAATCACGAGTGGTATAGGTAAATCCTAAATAACCTGAGTATAATGGCATCTACTACCAGGATTTCAGCGAATCACGTAAAACCTAATATTAAATTATCCAGTAAAACTACCAAAATTTCAACAAAATGGGGACTTCTGGGAATAGGCACCCCGGCGGCCGGACCTTTTCCTAGGGGTTTCCTTGAAGCGAGGGCATGGAACCAATCCTGTCCCGAATAGTGGAGGTACGTGCGGAGAGGCATAATAAAGTGCAACTGTATATAAATATCGTCGTACTATTGTTATATTATGTGTGGCACGGGGCCACATTCATGGGCTCGTTAATAAAAGTAAACGGTATTTTCAGAAATATATCTTTCAAGGACATCAAATGTCACAAACAGGTACAAAATATTATAGGCCATAAGGGAAAACTTCCAAAATTACCGAAAATAAAGGGAGAAGGGACGCGTTTTTGGTGATAACCAAACAGTTTGATCGTCCTTCTACCCTCATTTTAGCAAATTTTAGCAAATTTTTAACAATCTTAGGAAATTTTTGGAATTTTATTCGGAATTTAGGGCAATTTTAAGCCCAAACGGGCAAAATCCTACAAATTTCACGCCCAAACGGGCCAAATTTCTCGAATTTCACACCAATTTCACTAAATTGGAGTCAAGGGCTGTACATCATATGGAATTAATCACGCTAAATTTTCACTTTCTTTTTCACATCTCAACAAATTTAACTTACTACCATAAGTAAGGAGTCTATAAAATCCAAAAAATTTTAAGAGATGTAACAGCCCGAGTTTTTGCCGAACTTTAAAGATTCAAAATTAGGCCATAAGGGCCTCAAATTTTGTGTATAAAGGGCGATCGGATACCGGTGGAGCGTGATCCAGGGTTCTTATTGTATGCATTATTGATAATTGTATTGAATAAAATAAATTATATCGTATGTTATAAATGTGTAATCACGCTCCACCAGCCCGAGGTGCGCGGGGTGATTTCGCACCCAAAATGGAATCAATATCTTATGGTTAGGGTATCCGATCGATCCCAGGACAATTACTGCTCAATTCATATATATATATTAAAACGTTGTGTCAATTATTTGTGTTGAAGTATGGGACGGATGCGTAGTCGGATCGGCTGGGGACAAGGGGGAGAGATTTCGCGTTTCATCACAATCCGATCTAACGAATTTTGCTACTTAGGTGCCCCAGGGCCGCTCCCGGTGCGCATCCAGAAACGTTATGTGCTCATAATTGTTATATTATACAAAAAATATGTATTGTATGGGACGCTGGGTGTCAGGATGGGTCGGGGTATTGCGCGAAACCCTCATGACAAAAATTTGCGTTTTTGAGCTTTCTAATATTCTTGGGATCTGGGAAGATCTATCCTGACACGCCGGGCAAGGAAAACTGTTATTTTATTAGTGTTCTAATTCATGTATGTTTTAAGGGGCGTTTTGAGTACGTAGGAAGAACGATAAAACCGATCTGATTTGACTAAATTTTCATTTTCACTGGGTGTAAGAAAATTCAAATTTTGGGGTTTTTAAAGATTTTAAACAATAAGGGGGACATCAAACTATCGTTAGGGCTTTATAAGGATTCAAAATTATTCCCTCGGGTCAACTTACTCCCAACCCGTAAATACTTATGGACTCCCGATCCCGCGTTTAATCACTCAAACTTTAGGGCCCTAAATCACCACGTCCTGAACCAAAAGTTTCCGATTTTTCACGCCCTGTACCTTAAATGGGACCTATACTAACCATTTCACTGAAAACCGGGGCCACCCGCCCCCAGCGGAACTCCACAGGATTCCCCTAACTCAATTGGGACCCAAAATTCTCCTATCGTGCACGCATTTAACTGCTTATAGCGGGCCTCTTAGGGGGTTTACATCAAAATTAAGGCCCTCATAAGCAGGCGACCAGCCAGGGCATGGATATGATCCCGCCCCCGGCCGCCTGCTCCTTTCCGTTCCTGAAATATAAACAAAATAATAAAAAATTTTCAATGCAAATAAAGCGCCTGAAGCGCTGTTATATCTTAGCATCTTCAAAACCTCGCGCCGTCCAGCGCGAGGTTTAGTTGTTTACGTTTTTGGTTGCTGTGCCGTGCCAAGCTGCCTGTCATTAGTCTTGCTTTTGACCATTATGGGTGCAATGTTATTACCATTAGCTTGTTATTGTAGCAGCCGACGAGAGGTTGTTGTACTATGTTGTTGCCGACATTATGGTTTTTGTACATTTTGTTTATTGTTTAAATTTCTGCGTGTTATGTATATTATATTTGTGTGCAGTTTATAATTTAAAAGCATTTTCAAAATTTTCACGTTAACAGACTTTAAGAACTTTAGGAAATCTGAACAGAAAAAAGGGGGGGGCAGACTAGGGTATAAAAGAGACTGCCCGATTCCCCGATCGGGAGCCAGTCGAGTTTTAAGTCTTAGGGTTTGGCGGTTGTCGCCATTTAAAACTTTATTTATTGTGTTTTGTTTTTCGTTTTCTTTTTCGTTTTGACATACCAGGGTTGGTTTCTCGCCGTGCCTCCACGGTGGAGAGCCTTCCCTGGTGCTCGCTCTTTTCGATCGTACCAGGGGCCGTCCTTGCGGACGTTGGGGTGTCGGAAGGATGCCCCGCGCGTCCGTAAGGGCCGAGCCACGTCAAAATTCGCAAAATCCTCCTAAACTGATCAAAATTCATGCTCGCATATCTCGACTGGTTCCCCGCTCCTCGGACGTTTTCTTCTTTCGCAGGTCCGAGGAGTGATCAAAATGATTAACTGTAGGCAAAGGGCAGTGCATAAATTTCTAGGCTTAAGGAAAATTTGGTGACAACAGTTCTGTTTTACATGATAAGGCCCAAAATTTCTTTAACTAGGTTTTAGCCAAAATTCATAAGGGGTACAGAGAACGACACGGAGGACGTAGCCGTTTGCATCTTTGGGTGACACGCATTGTCCCCAGTTGTTTGAGATCGAACTTCAGCGTCGAATCCTCGTTCGTTCGCTGTTTCTTTTGTTCCAAGTTAAATTTCGATGCATACGACTACGGGCCAGAGTTTAATCAAAGTTCCTAGGTGGCTCATCAGCTGAGCGTAGAGCGAGACAGGGACTGGAGTTGGCGGTGCGTTAAATGGCATCAAAATTTTAGTGGGACGTGGTTTTTCTAACCGTGCAACTACGGGGAGAAGTCACGTCGGCACTCTCTCCCGGAGCCCTCTGGGAGTGGGGTAATCCGCTCGCCCCCCCCCCCCCCCCCTCACCTTTGTAATTTTGTTAGGCTGAATTACCCACGAGGATGCGGGTCTTTCGCTGGCCGCTCCCGTCGCCTCGATCTAGTTCACACAGCCCTTGGAAAATTGTCATGACGCTCAGCTGTTTCAGATATCTCGTTGGGTTAGTCCAGTCAAATTTTTAGGATACCGCAGTTCGAGAAAAGCTTAATCAAAATCTCTAGAGTGTCGCGTAGGAAAGGGGTAAAAAATTTAATCTAGGGGAATCTTCAGGGAAACCCAACCAAAACCAATAAAATAAAAAATTTTTAAAAAAAGAAGTAGTGCCCGAATCCAAAAGCAGAGAAAAAAAAAAAAAGCAAAAGAACAAAAAGAAAAAAAAAAAAAATGGGCAGTGTTTATAGTGTGCAAATAACAAATGTGACTCAATAGTAAATGAGTTGAATCGTGTTCTTATTCCTTTAAGCAGTTCGGAGTCTTACTTAATTTTCTGACCCCCAGTGAAAGTTGTGGAAATCTTTTCAACGGAAAATCTTTAGAGACCTTGGCCCCAAAGAAACCTCCTATGTTGCCAGGAAAACAAAAAACACCCTCCTCCCCCGTGGGCCTCGCCCCCGGTGACAGATCCCCCACCAGAGCCTCTTTCTAGCGCGCGCGGGCGGGCTCCCCTCCCCCCCCCGCTCTCTCTGTGTGCGTGCGTGCTCTAACAAAAGCGTCCCCGCCGCAAGAGCCGCATAGCCAACCGCTGCTTTAGTTGGTCGCCTACCAAACTACTCCCCCTATTTTTGGGGTTGTCGCCCTCGGGGGGATGGGGCCCCCCTCTCCACCCTCTGTTGTTGTTTGAGTTACGGGGAAAGTCTAGCAAGAGTAGGAGGAAGGGAGCGGCGAGGGGCAACAAAAACAAGGCGGCGGCTGTGATGAGGACGGGGCGGCGCCCACCAGCGTCCCGTTTGTTGGATTACCACCTTACGCCGCGAAGGACGGGAAGGGGGAACCTTATTCCGGCTACACTAGGACCAGAGAACCCCGCTTAGGGGATTAAGTGGAACATGAGGGAAAGGCGAGTCAGCCTTATTACCTGTGAGCAGGCTTAAGGGTTGACTCTCCCTCGGGGGACCTCATACCACTGGATACGTGGGCCGATATAGGGGCCAGGCCGAACACCCTGGTTAACCCGCCGGCAGCCTGCTAAGCGAAGCGGTTCCCTTAGGTCATCACATAGATCACCGGGGAGTCGTGGAAGCCGGGGTTGTCCGGGCACCACGATAGAGTAAACAGTGGTGCAGCTGGGATCCCTTAGGGCCAGAACTGGTCCTAGTACAATTTACATTGCTAAACCTGGAGTGGCTGTAACCACGCTAAAATCTGTTGAGCGGACAGTCTGTGTGCAAATCAATGTAACTACTGACAGGTAATAAGGCGAAGGTTTATGCGGAAACGGCATCTGATATAACGTTATGCGGTGGTAATAAATTTAGATTAGTTTGGAGCAATTGTTGTGCCCAATGAAGTATAGAGATATAGTCTCATTGCAAGTCGTTCAGTCAAATTTTGACTATTCAGACCCCTAAGCTTGAATCAAACTTTCACTCAAATTAAGTGAACACTAAACCCAAACTATTCAGGAATTTGCCTTAAGGTTCGGGTTAAAACAGACCGATTGAGCGCAAATTGGACTCAAATTGGGTGATAATGTACTCAAGCATTAGGGTTGAAAAAGGACTGAACCAATGGTCATAATTTTACTTGTACGTCTTTCGGCTTAACGAGTAGATGATTGCGCAGGGTACGGCAAGAAGTAAATAACTTCTCCATAAATAATAGAAATATTACATGTAAGTGGGGAACATATCATGATTAAATGATAATTTATAATTGCTAAAATCTACATAACTCGACCGTGATCGCTAAAAGGTTGTAGCGAATTGCACATTTCTGGAAGGTTAGTATGACTTTGGGTGTTAGGGTTCTCATCCTTAAGAGGGTAATCCGCACCACTATGGACACCTATATGGATGCATCCTATTTGCTGCTGGTAAGTTATACTGAAAACAATGAGGTGACATTGACTTAGCATTCCTGGATTTGTTGAAAATCTCAAAATATATACCTTTGGTTCACGAAATATGAATGGTGCTATCACTGGTATCATAAAAAGAGCATACAACAAGTGTTCCAATTCATCATTGTCGCTGCACTGTATATTATAAATTCTACGAGGTAGCAAAAAATAACGATTTTTCATCCGATTAAATAAAGCCTATCTATAATTGCTTAGCTAGCCGTCAGTCATGCAATTTAGGTGTTCCATTTGTTTTGACGTGTTATTTTGTTTTGTTTCCACGGGGGCAGAGGTTGGTATGGGGACATTAGGTTATGACTGTTGTCGGTAATTAAAAAAAGAACGGGGTTCGTCACCGGAAGATTGTGGTCCGAGGTGCGGCCAGTAGTATGCTGGTGGGACGTCTAGTATGGCGCGCGTCCTTCTTTGCGTGATCAGTAGTCGTGCTCTATATTTCGCGTAGTGGTGTGCTTCTTTCTCAGCTCGATCACTCCTGGTTCAAGTATTTGAATATCAAACACGTTGTGAATAACGTTTATTATAGAGCCGATGAAAATAATTAAGGCACAATAATTCAGCAGTCAGCACCCAAACGCTGTGACACGCTTTGACTTGTTGCGCTATTAGAGTTCACTCGTAGCTCGTTCCTACACCGTACTATTCTGTAGTACTTTTACGCACTGACCATTTTAATTAAACATACCGGATACTTTTGCCTTCTTCTAGATTTTGTTACTGTTTATGCAAATTAGATTGTGCTTAAGGTAATATGTTAAGAAATAAACTTTGTAAGAAATTGAAACTTAGGATAAACTTTTTAGGGACCATTAAATATGTAAAACTGAAAATTTAAGGGCTTGACCCCACCTTGCCTATGGGATCTCCGACACGACGCTTAAATATGTTGAGACATGATTTAAACACGATTTACTTGAACAAATATAGCGGACATAACACTGTTCGTGGGTTTATTCAGTATTGTTTCAGAGGAAATAATTTTCAACGGCGAACAGCAGTAGAGGCAAAATGAAACTTTATGTTGCATAGGAAATAAACATAAGGGATACTGTTGAGCTATCACTGCACGTTATACATTTTTCATTTAGGCCTAGCGTCAATGTCGCGGGTTTAGTAGGCTACCAGGGGGTCCCGGGGCTAAAATCCTATTTTTTGTCTTTTCCTCACTAAATAATTTATTATATGTCTTCCTAGGTTTTCAGTTTTTCAAAATTTTAAAATTATAAAATTTGTTTCTTTTTTATGATATTTGCATATTTCCGCTCGTTTCACTCACTAGCTAATGTATGATTGAGTTTGGTTTTCATTTTAGTTTCGGGCTTCGTCTTGATCTCGACGAGTACGACTGCTTCTGAACAGCTTAATGTTTTATATTTTTTTAGTTTAATAATTGTTTCAATTTCCGGTTACGTAGCTAATAACTAGGCCAAGTCATTGTATGTTTAGCGGCGGCCATGGTTTATTGTAACATTGTGGCGGGTTCAAGTTCGGAGAATGATACCTACGTAGCTTAGAGCTTTTGATTTTAGATCTAGCTCATGTACGGCGGGCTTGTGACTCGAGAAAACGCAAAAGAATTCCGTACTGAATCGTATTAGAGAAGTGTCAATTTTGGTCTGGTGAAGTTACGGAGTTGGTGCTCGCGCTACACAATTAAGTACTTAATGAAACCTAATAATGATTTTAGTAATACTAACTGCCTCAATTAAAATTTAGGTAATAAGGGGCAGTAAGGATCTTATTTCGGGCGATAGAATAGTTAACCTTGGTTAATAATATTTTAAAAATTTCGGCCCCGTGGAGAGGAGTGAGTCATACCATGGTGAGAATACAGGTGGAACTCGATTAATTAGTTACTAATTGTGACGTCTGGCAGCCGTCCGGCGTTGGAGAAGCAAGTAGCACTCTTGCGAAGACTGGGTGAGTAATGGGCGAGGAGTCGATTACCCCATCGAGCCGTCCAGTCGATCCCACGTACTATTCTTGGTCAGCCGTCCGGGGGCCTCCCTCGAATCTGCAGTACGGGCAGCCGTCCATGGCTTGTACGATTTGAGAAAATTTAACTGCACAGTAGTCGACCGTTACCGTACAGTTTTAGTAATGTAGTCTGGCAGCCGCCCGGGGTCTGCTTGTTTAACATAACCGTCACTATTAGAGTAAATCTAAGGCCTAGATTGAGGTAATTATATACTCGTACCGTGCACCAGACGTCCGGGGGTGTGCTGTGCCATCCCACCAGGGCTTTAATAAAGTAACAGATAGCCTAACTTAGAATCACTATCGCTCAATCATAACCCTTAAACACTAGTTGTTATAACCTAGGGTTAAGGACTAGGCCCAAAACTCGGTAGCTGTAACTTAACCTAAACGCAAAGTCATAAATAGGGATAGTTTAGTACAAGGTGAAATAGTGGTCGAAGTGTGTTTTGTTGGTTTCGTCAAATTATGCCTAATTTTTGCTTTTTAATCTAAAATTTTTGCTTTCTTTTCAGTGTTGGTTTTGAGTTTGTTCCGATTGACGGTTTTAGATAGAAATTTGTAACGTGCGGCAAAGATTTAACTTATTTCCGGGTTTTAATCTGAATTATTATTGAAGCGTAAAATTTACCCTGATGTAGTTATCAGTGGTCCTTGTATTACCGAAGCATAAAGAATTATGCTACATCGACATTGATTGTTTTAATTTACGATCGATTATTTAGCTGCAAACGTTATGATAGCTTCACGTTTTACTTATTTCCACGTTTAGAGTGTTGAATTGGCGATTTTACGGTTTCCTGGAGGATTTTAAAGCTTACTTTGATTCGTTTTGATATAAAGAGCTATCGGCGTAAAGAACTGCTCGAGGCATAAAAAATTGCAGGGATTACAAGGGTGGTGTTCGAAGTTTTGCTTGTATTTTTGGTTAAAGAATTAACGTTCATGACTCAGGCGACTTCACACATAGGTACTCTAAAAAGTAATTAGTCATAACGTAGTAATAACCCTGTTCCAAAAAACCATAGGGCTAAATAAAAAGTATTAATCTTATACGTATTAGCGGAATATTAGTTAGCAATATTAAAAAATTTCGGCAATAAAACGTCGAGTAAGATTACCAGGGAGAGAAGATTAGTGGATACGGGGCAGTAGCATTACAGTATTAACTGTAGCAAACGTTCTGACCTGAGCGACTTAACACGTTTTGCTAATCTTGAGTAGGCCGGGGAGTATGGGGCATGGAATAGGTTACCCCATCGAACCACTGTATTTCCAATCATCAACTCGATCAGCCGTCCGGTGATCGAGGCTTTCGAAAAAATAGCTGGATAGTAGCTCGCCACTACTATACAGTTTTTATAATAACATAGTTCGTCAGCAGTCTGGGACAGCTATAATATAAAGGCTAATATTAGAGTAAATCTAAGGAACTAGGCTCATGTATTTAAATAAACCTGCAGTGGCCAGCTTTCCGGGGGCAAACTGTATGAACTCACAAGAGCTGTAACAAAGTATCAGCTAACTCAAATTTTAACCACTATTATCTAATTTAATGCGGTATGTCAGCCGTCGGGGGGTATCCGATTGAATAATGTCGTCACTCAGCGTAAATCTAAGGATCTAAGTTGAGGTATTTAGATACTAGCACCTTCGTCAGCTGTCAGGGGGCGAGTGATGTCAACCTCAAAAGAGTATTAATAGAATTAGCAGGAAATAGATCAACTAGAGCCAAAAGGACTGGAATATCGAGTGACTTAGTCTGGAAAGAATTGGTAAAAAATACCAGAGTTATTGAGGCGTGTGGAAAAGCAGAGTTACCGGTTGGACTTGCATTCAGCTTAATCAATAGCGGTGCTAAAGAACGGTGCTTCATTTGTATCTTAACATTTTAAATAAACAGTTTATTTGCGGCTTTGGTGCTCACTTATCTAAAATAGAGTGAATCGAGCTACTCAAGCCGCTACGGTAAATAGAATCGTATCGCTGCTAAAGAATAGGCACACAATCAAAAGCAGGACGCGCGCCATCCAAACGTCTCAAAGACATTTTACTGGCCACACCTCGAACGCCACGATCTTCGGTGACGAATCTCTTTTTTAATACCGATAGCCATAAGCCATCCTAATAAAAATCCCAATCCAAACCCCTCCCCATCAAAACCTTAAATATAATAGCAAACAAGCGCTCTACAGACTGAGCTATCCCTGCCCAACTTCACAGGAGCTATAAAGCGGCTATATTCGACAGCTGTGAAAATTCATTGGCCTCCACACAGCGGTTCCTCGCACTATTAACACAACGCAATTCTCAGACACTGGATTCACACTCCATTTACACAATTCTCAAGTTTTATGGGTTTTATGTAAAATGTTAAAGGATTCGCTTTTTATTTGGGCCGGCTGGTAAGAAGCAGATGAGTTGGCTGTTTCCGATTTTTCTGTCGTCTACTTCATACCACTGTTCGCAAATGAAAAATGAATCCCCAAACATGGAGGTGGTCCCGAGGAGGATGGATTCTACTGCCGCTTTGCCGAGCCAATTATAACTCCAGCCACAATTCACACTTACAAGATGGTGAGTATTTACGATCTCTTACTTGGCTAGATGTAGTTAATTAAATACTGTTAATTTTCCGCCACACGTAGTGATTTAAATTGAGATATTATGTCGCGTTCACATTAAGTTGCGTGCAGCGACTGTACACCGTGTCACAAGTGCAACAGTTTTGCCACGACATGAGAATTGTGATTATGGCAATTCTTTATCTCTGCCACGAAAACGTGGCAATCCATGTAGAATTCCACGCCGTTTGAGACATAAACTGTAGTAATGACACAGCACGTTGTGGCAATGTTTTTCTGCTGCCACGTTTTCGTGGCAATGTCGCTACATATCCACATGCTGTCGTGGCTTTGGTGCAGCAACGACACGTTGTTGCTTTGTTGGTACAGTAAGTAACTACACGCTGTTACCTCGGTAAGGCAATACCCATACGTGGACCAAGGTTAGAAGTCCAATATTGTAGTTGGGTCACAAAGCGGGATGCCTTTCGGCCTCCCAAGGGTGGTCAATCGGTCAGAAGCTGGGGGGAGGGGTACCGCTTAATTGTTCATAGCCTGCAAGTGCCGTCGGGAGGGGGTAACCACGGCCTTTGGTGGGGTCGATATCTTCAGAGGGTAACCCCTCAATCAGCATGTATGGTAGTAACATGCTAAAGAATTGGTAGTGCTACGACACACCTCGTCGTCGGGTAGCGTTAGGCATGCTTTGGATACCGAACTACGATATCTGTTATCATGTCGACCACATTTATATTATAAGACTCTTCAACCAATATGATTCAACGCGATCTATATTCGCTAGATCAACGTTGCATCACTAACAATATCATTATCATTTTTACACTTGTACTGACGCATTTATTTGTAGCTAGTTCATTTCAAACTCGATTTATCACTTTATTCGGCACCTCTACGCCTGCGGGCCATTCAGTCGAAGTTTACCAAGACAGCCTAAATCCAGACTTTTTATCGATCATTTCCCTATACGAAAATTTGTTGTATTTGTTTTTCCACACCTTGGGCTTTAGCGCTTGCCAATAGATTAATGGACAACTGAATGCTCAGACCATTGGATTAAAAAAATTTCTGCGTACCCTCAGCGTGGTTACGGAGCCTTATGGTCTATGGTATGAATGTTTTGTAGATCAGAAGACCGCCGACTAAACTATGAACAAATCGTTCAGAACATATTAAATTGTTGTTAAACTGTTTAAAAAGGGGGCAACGACTCTGCTCTTAAATTGTCTCGCCATCGCAATTCATACTTGAAATCATCTATAACACCAATAATGTCATAAATTGCAATTAATCAATTGCAATAAATTGGTAAATATACCGTGTCCGTTTTTCCGTTATTTACTTATGATATAGCAAGATGTAGGCTTTCTCCTTAATACGATACGAAAATATCGCAATTAAAGCTCGCATCTGCAAACATTGGTAAATGTTGAGCGTAATATATTTGCATTGCGATCGAAAATTGACACCTAAAACTTATCGCAGCATTGCATTAATATTTGAGTTTATTTGTGCGCTGTAATATATGCAGATAGAAATTGTAGAAGAAAAATAGAAAGTGCTATTGGACAATTCGTTTTAGCGATGTGAATTGGACTATAGAAAATTCAGACCTATAATTAATTAAACCTACGATAACACGACCCATGCAGATTGTGCGCGATTTATTTTCGGTGTAGGCATTGCTAGACGCACAACGTTAGCATCACTGTAGGTTTTGTTCGATTTAACACTCAGACTGAGAATTATTGAAAAGTGTATGGATAAAGCCGTTTCAAAGGTTAGCTATGAAAATATGTACGGTGTAATCATGGTTGAATTTTGAAAACGCACAATCAGGAGTCAGTCAGTAAGATACCGGAACTGATTGTCTAGTTTCAAACGAACATATATCAAAAATCGAAATAAATTTGCATATACTCCAACAACTTTTGAACAAAGTTCGAACACGGTCGACAAATTTAAAAAGACGCCCTGAAGATTTGTACAGATCTGGACCAAACTTTCTTCAAATTTCTAACAAAATTTAAAACGTTTTCGCCGTCCATATAGCAAACAGCAATCACTCCTTTCTTATAAGTGCAAAAACAAAAACAATGTAGATGAGGTTTTATTGTATTGTACAATAATGTTTGCATGTAATGTAAGTATATTCGCATATAAGCGAATAAAATATTATAAATGTCAAAAGTAACGTCGTTTTGATCATCGGAGGACGAATAAAGGCACCAGCGTGTTTTGATATAGCGCTGCTGTTAACGTATTATCAGTGTATTGTGTTACTGTGGGACTTTAAAGAGTCCATTTTGAAATCTTACAATAATCATTGAGTACTGAATAGCCTCATTCGCGCAGGTTTTTGTACGTATCTACCACTCACTCAATATTGCTCGTAAAAATTTGTACCAACAAACCCACATCTTGGTAGTGGTTTATCAGTGCCACATTGTGTCGTAGCTGCACCAAAGCCGCGAAGGCATGTGGGTATTCAGCGTCATTGCCACGAAAACGTGGCAGTATCAAGACATTGCCACACCACGCTGTGTCATTACTACCGTTTATATCTCAAACGACGTGGAATTGCATATGAATTGCCACGTTTTCGTGGCAGAGCTAAAGAATTGCCACAATCACGATTTTCAATTCGTGGCAAAACTGTTGCACTTGTGACACGGTGTGCAGTCGCTGCACGCAACTTGATGTGAACGCGGCATTACACTTCACTTACTATAGGTACCTATTCTCACTGTGGCCAGAGTTCACACTTAGAAGCCGGTCACGATCTCATGGCCACAGAAACTGCGGTCATGTCCGGACAGGTCCAGTTGCATAACTAGCCGCATGATTCAACACCGCATACTACTGACCACTTAACTGAACCGCGTATATTTAACTTCGCCAAAGTGGGGTGTGCCACCGATTCGAGAATCCTGTAAAATTTAATTGCCTCTTGCAAAATTTTTGACTTCCGCCGATGAAAACATTCCCAAGCCGACATTAAAATTGACAACACTTTTACAAAAATATTTTTTGTAGTTAAGAATTTGATTTTTGTTAGCAAAAATGGATGAAAAGTTTGTTTTAACTTCAATCAAGATGTTTTCTACATTTCTGACGCCACAGGTTAATTTTTTTTGCTGAAAAATATTAATTTTTCAAAAGTTTTAGATTGCCTTCAGTTGACGTGGCAAAGTCCGACGCCCCCAATTTGAACCAGACTCATCCCTGTCATCTCCCACTGGTAAAATTTTCAGCGAATGTATAAGCCACTATATATAAGATGACGAACCTTCCTGTTCTATTCAAATACAAATAGCCGTCGTAACCAGTATTTGACCACCATTACACATTACATTGAATTATATCAACAACTTGTTTGTTATGTTTTGACCGGCAGCTTATCTGTTTGCTTTAAATCACATGTGCACATAAAATTAACAAATTTCAAGCTTAGGGGTATCCAACCTTGAAGTTGTTAGTCTATGTTGTGTAACGCTCAATGCAACAGTTGGAGTCAAATGAGTTGTTTATGCTGTTATATATCAGATGAATGTCTGTTATATATCAGATACATGCACAAATCTTGTTAATATTTCAGACTAGTTACTATTGTTTAACTTCAATATTAATACGGTTTGACGAAATCATGCCTGATCTCTTAGAACAGCTGATGGACATGGGATTTTCAAAAGCCAAGTCGTAAGTCTGCTAGTCGTTGAGAAAGCCGTTATGGGAAAAAGTTTGATGTTTTCTTAAGTTCAAGCATTCTGCTTTTCTTGCATCATGCTTTTGCTAAAATATAGCAAGATATATTAGTGTCTCAAAAATGTTTACTACATTTCGGAAATGACTGACTCTTTTTGAGCGGCCGAACAGCGAAAGAATGTTGCCCGAAATTTCGTAAATGGTAAAGTTACTCATAAAATTCGATTTTACAATATATTGCTTTCGAGCGAGTTGCGAGGTAGTCTCGAACGAGTTATGAGCGACCGCAGCGAGTTTTGCCGGGAATACGCTGTACTATCATGTCGTAAAAGAAAAACATTCACTGTAGTTATTCATTTTCTCAGGAAGAGTTTTTAATTGTAGTAGCTCGGTTTTACATTAGTGTTTGTTTAGTTTTTTTACGACGGAAATATGTTTAAAGGTACTTTCGCTCATGCTACATAGGTCATTCCTCAGGAAATACTACAAATGCATGAAAAATCGCAACAACCTTGCACAGCACGTAGCATAGTATATTGAAGCTACGTCCATTTACTTGCTCGAATGGGGTAATTTCTTGCTTGTCCTTCAAATTATAGGGGTGTGTGCAAATTCTTAGGGTGGCACAACACCCGAGGAGGTTGGCCATTTAGGGGCGCAGAATCTTTGTAATACCAAGAAATACTAATCTTATTGTAAACGCATTTCATATAGCATATACGTTGTGTATTACAACATTATTGCTAGCTCATTAAGATTGGTTGGTTGATATGTTGGCATCATATATTTTTTGTTATCCTTTCAACCAAAAGTTTCATGATATATATCATCTACCGGTGATGCCATTTAATATTGTAGATCGATTTTTGGATGCTCAGCCTTCTGCTCACTATGTTCTTCAGAATTCTGTGACACATTTTCGCAAGCTAGACTGTATGAGCTATGACTAAGTTGCTCGTATTCGGTCGTTAGTAAGTCGAGCATTTGTAACACTGGATTTGAAAATTTGGTTCATTGTTGAAAGAACAAAATACTCTATATACAGGTCTAACTGACGTGTGACATGGAAGCGCTTCTGTTTACTTAGCAGCAAAAACAATTTCAATGTCAGCACCGGTGTGTGTTTTAATTTAAGCCAGCCTCTACTTTGTAATATGTATTAAATTAATATAAGACAACTACGTTGGATTCTCCCGGGGGATTAGGTCCATGAAAACTATTTCCCCGATATGCGGAGAGCATAAGCAAAAAAAGCAAAATTAAAAATTGTATTAGCTACTATAGAGCACGCATACTGCTAAATATTAGAAAGAGATAAGAATTAGCTTATTTTACTGTCCAAAATAGTCTAAAATCGAACAAATAAGTTGTAATTTACAACTCCCGATACAAAGCACCAACCCGATGGGCGACTTCAGCACGGGTATTAGACAGGCTTGGGATGTTTCGTTAGCCCCCTTACCGAAAGCAACAATCCAGCATTGTAATAACGGGCTATTAATTAGGTACATAAGCTGCGTTACAGCACCTTCAGAAATACATGTGTTTTAAAGGTGGCAGTCATTTTTGGCGCTACTGTACATTTGATTTGGTTTTAGCGGACGGTGTACCAAATTTTGTTTCAGACAAAAAGCGCTCAATGCAACAAACAATCAGAGCCTAGAACAGGCTATGGATTGGTACATTGTTGAAATGTTTACGCTTGCATGATTCCTCGTATTATGGTCGTGTTCGCTATAAGCGCTTTAATTGTTTTTTATTTATTTTTCAGTCGGGTATTTAATAAATCCTACCCATTTTTATTATGTACTATAATCTATCTCATCTTGATGTATCTTTGTATATAAAACGAGATATTAGTATTACTCTAGCATTCCGGAGTTTAAAACCAATATATACATATATACTATATATACACATATATAACAATATATACATATAAACTACTACATTATTTTCATTCACATTGAAAGGACAAGTGGTCGTTTCAAACTGGACTGTCATCTTTGTTGCTGAACATTTTAATTTGCTATAATATGACCATGACACTTGCTTATGTCCAGTCATTTATTAACAGTTAATGGTTGCTATTACCTAAGGTAAACCCAACGGTTATTGTATTATACTTAGCTGGTTATGGTTAGAGATCTGTTGTTTGGCTCACCTCTGTTTGCTTGTTTGGGCCTGTCTGGTTAACATCACATCAGCTGATTGGTGCTACCAATATTTCTATTTTATAATATATATGTTTTCGACTATATCCGGATAATATTTGTATATTGGAGAGATAGCAGTGGAAAATAAATTTGTGCGTGCATATATAGTTTGCCAGACCGTAGACAGTATTTTTATGAGCGCATAACCAAACATTCGATCGGTTGTTTGGCGCAAGTCAACCTGACGGAAGGGGGACATCATATTTGGTTTGGTTGTTAAATTTTTCGTTATTAAGGCGCCGATTTTGACTTGGAGTGTTCTCAGTAGAATGTTCATTTGTATATTTGGCGGAATTTTGTGAACTTATAGATGGTGTTCAGGTCACCGAGCACAATTAGTATATATTATAAATTCTTATTGTCGTTCGGTTCCGGGTATATACCGCGGGCTCGCCTATGTCGGAACTGTGATTGATAAATGGTTGTTTGATATTCGTGCTGGTCTTTGTAAAATGGGCTTGAATCAGACATTCAGATACCCTACAAAACGGTAATTGGTCTTGGATGATTTAAATATGGGTTTAATAACCTTGACCATTGGACATGTCGTACAATATATATAGAGCTAGAAAGTGTAATACCTTTAAGATCTAATAAATGCTGTTGGTGAAAGCTGAAAAAATATTTTTGGATACATAATCTAAATACCTTGAAGTATATGCCTCAAAATTACGGCGATGTGATAAGCTATGTCCGTGCCCATGACACAAATAACAAGATATTGTGGCTACATTACATGCTACAGCCAGTGCTTGTAAAATTAGATGTCTAATTAGCTCACTGGTTAGTGAATAGTAGGGCTTCTGTAAGGTTTCCTATAGCTAACTAAGCTTCGTGTAATACGCACAGCTCTTGGATATCACAAAACCTTGATATAAATAAACCTTTTCAGGCTTATTAGCCACGAAGACGACGCAACCCTTGACATTCCTGACAGCGATGAAAATCATGTTGAAGGAAGCTTGGCCAATTCTAGCGCAGGTTGGTTTAAAGTGAAACGTTGTTGTGAAGGAGCCCGAAGAACTTGTGTTTGAGCGGACAGCACTTTCAAAGCAGTGGGTTAGATTTGATTGTCAGAAGCCGCGACTAAACTGTTTGGTCAACTTCGTATATACAGCTATGTGTAGTACCTAATAATTATTTAAGTTAAGCGTTTGGGTATGGAAACCAATTTTAGCGTGACATTGAAATTAAATAGGTAAAATAATTTTTGTCACAGTTAATAAATTAATTTTAGCTTGCTAACTTGTCACAAGTATTTCGGGCACAGATATCGTCAAAGCATATTAGGTATGATTTTTTAGCGGTTTAACTGCAGTTTTGGCTCTCTCAACACTCCCCTCGTAAGATCATAATTTTCAAAATAACCAAATTTTGATGCCGTTTGAATCCTCTAAATTGATTCTGGGTCTGCAAATTGATGCGTAGGCAACTGGTACTTGGTCAGTGAAGGTCAAGAATGATCTTTGGGATCGTCTGATTTGGCGCCGTTAAATTATTTTGGACATAGAAAATTTGCCATTTCGGTAGCATACATCGGAGAATGTCAATAACATGTTTTGTTGAGGGTATTAATACGCCTTTGGCCTTGGCAGTCATGTTAAGATCCTGATGGTTGATAGTTTTTGAAGTCTTTTATTTAATTTAGCTGCGCAAATTGCTTAAGCGGTAACGGTTGCTAGTTAGAGGAATATCAGGTATGATTATTCTGTGGTCAATTAATGATTTGGTTCTCGCAGTCCCGCACGAGTTGATATGATTTAAGCTTAAGTTTACGCAGTATATATTTTGCTCGTGCTCTGTTACGAATCAAAACAAAAGGTAGGAATATTTCTGCATTCGAAATTTTAACAAAAATGGGGGAAATGTGGGGAATCAAAAATTCGTGGTGGACAAAATTTAAAATTTTACGGGTCAATGGAGAGGGGATGTGCTTTTAATGGTTGCGCAGGATCAATGAGGAGTCAGCCCCATTCCTCCTATATAAATTTTAAATTTCGACGAGCCAGTAGTACTGGGCCGCTCTCTATTATTTGTTGACCACGATAGAAGGATTTTTGCTCAAAACCTCTGTGAATTTGTTCAAAAAAATGTGCGACAAAACTTTTTCTGGAAGCCATATTTTCCATTTTAATCATTGATGAAGAGAAAAAACTAAAAAATGGGATTATTTTTGGGATTTCCCGATCTCTGACGTTACGCATAAAACATTGGCCATGAACCTTCTTGTCGGAACTTTTGGGTTTGTCCTGTTTTATGGAATCAAGTTCGCTACTAGGGAACCTACGAAGGACTGCGAAACCGCAGATTGCTGCAGACAGTTGAAATGCTGTCTGTGTTGTGAGTGATAAGTCTTTGAATATATTAGGTCTGTCAGATAATCAAGCACAGAATCTGATAATATTATTTTGTTGGTCACTGGAAATAAACGAACTACCTTCTTTTCGAGCTATAAATGTCTCAGAATAGGCTTTGTGAGACTTATAACATGAAAAAATCTTTCCATCACATTGTCTTTAAGTTATTGCAGCAACACTAGTGAAGCCTAAGGCCAGGATTACGACACATTGGCTCTTATTAGTTTCTGCCATTGTATAATGCAGCGTACACAGACGAATTTGTGCAGTATTGTAACGTATACTGTGGTGATTATTCGGGCGCAATTTATTCCAATTATCACAGTCTGCATTATTGACACTGCCTAACTTACATTTTAACTATATCCGCAACTAGTGTTACAACACTACCAACTGTTCCTATAGAAACTAAAGCTAATTTGCATTAATGGTTCATGCAATTATTGCATAGCTTGTACAAAGGTTATAATTTATGCACTAACCTTGTAATGGTGGCACAAACTATTGTCACATGTTTGGGAAACATTTTATAATAGCGGTTCCGATCATTCATATTACTGTTTGCACTGAGTGCATATATTTTGTCAAAGCTGTATATCTTAGAAAATAGATTTGTCGCATAATACTGTAATGTTTAATCTAATAAGCATGGGGTCGTGTTAGGGACTTATTTGTGCCTCAAGTTATTTTGTCCATAGCCTGTTCTATTCCACTTTAAAGTACAAATAAATTTTGCGGTATAAATGGACCTCAGAAAATGCAATAGTAGTTTACTTTTTTAGTTGCGCTTCCTAGAGCTGCAACACTTACGTTCGGTGGTATATATTGTTTGCTTCAATATGGAATGTATTTCTGCTTATATTTTTATGGTCTAGCGCATTGTGTTTCAGATGGCGATAAGCGTGATCAAGAAACAAGCGAAGTGAAGATCTCTGTTGAAGCAGCAAAATCAATCAGATGCAACGAGTAAGGTTGTTGATTCTAGTGGTCATGTCTGTTGAAGCAGCAAAATCAATCAGATGCAACGAGTAAAATTGTTAATTCTTTTGCTTCAACAGACATTACCACTAGAATCAATAGAATTAGTCAGATGCAACGAGTAAGATTGTTGATTCTAGTTGTCATGTCTGTTGAAGCAGCAAAATCAATCAGATGCAACGAGTAATATTGTCGATTCTAGTGGTCATGTCTGTTGTAGCAGCAAAATCAAACAGATGCAGCCAGTAAATCATTTCTGTTGCTTCAACAGACATTACCACTAGAATCAACAGAATTAGTCAGATACAACGAGTAAGGTTGTTGATTCTAGTGGCTATGTCTGTCATGCGACGTCTCCATAATCAAACGTCGTTGTATGGGAGGTCAAAATTCTTAAATGGAAAATAGTTCAAATAAGTTAGCTTTCATGAAAGCTACATAACTAGCTAAGAACTGGGACATTTTTGATGGAAATTGTTTTGATTAACATACTACAAAAATATAGCTACAACGATCATAGGTGTAGTATTATTTTATGTTATATTACTTAAAGATTCACGAACGAAAGCCTTACGGAATGTACTGGTCGTCTGGGGATAAGAATAGTGAGGCAAATAAAACCATAGAAGAGCTATAATATTAGCACAGCTGTGACTACTGAAATTTAGAAGTTTTCCCATTGTGGGAGTGATAGTGGTGTACTATTATGCGTCTTGTTTGATTTATATCAGAGGAAACAATTCCGCAGTACCCACCTCTTCCAATTTTGAGAATGTCCATGATTTAGGAAGTTGATCTTTCGGAATGTTGTTTTGTCTGGCTTACACCGTAGCACCATAGTTAGATAAGATATTCTGTTGTCTAATTCTTCTCTGCCCCAACATGTTATCGAAAAAATCGGACATCAAAATGACGCGACATACAGCTATCGCGGTATCACTCCAATGATATCCGTTGGGAAGCTCTTTATAAACCAATGGACTTCGTTTATTCTCTACTCTTTATTGTATATTTAAGCTGTGGAAAGTTGTTCAAATCCGAAGACGAAGTTCATTTTCATGCGGTCAAAACGCAGCACGCGAATTTTGAAGAATCGACCGAAGAAGTTAAGCCATTGAGTGCCGAGGAACGAAAGGCGCGTCTTGATGCGTGAGTTTTCATTTAGCTATGCCGTCTTGTGAAAGCATGCAGTACTCTCCAGGAATGGCTGTCGCCATATGAGCGAGCAAACACGGAGCAGTGTTATAACACGTTTCGAGCAGCAATAATTTCTTCCGGGTACTGTAGCTACACGTGGTTTCGCATATATATTATGGAGGAGTCATCGGAATCCGATTCAAAAACGTAAATAAACCGGAATTCGGTTTAAATATTTTTATAAAAAATTACCGCGTTTTGCACCTGCCTCGGTCCATATACATTTATATGTATACAGTAATCAAGTTTCTTAAGTAAGGGCGAGCTCATTATTTAATTTCATAGCTGCTACATAAACAACATTTGTATATAAAAACACGTGGTATGCAGAAAAGAGCTACGTGTTTGTAATGACTAAATATACAATTTTTTAATATCTTTTCGTGATCTTTAAGAGGACATTACCTTTGTCAGTTAATCGGAGGCCATCGTTGTCTCAATTTTTGAAAACAGCGCTAAATTATCTACGCAAGTAGAGATGATGCACGATTTGAGCAATATTTTTCTCCACGATATTTGATCAAATTTTGTTGGATTTTACCATATTAATTCTTATCAATTTAACAAAATAGCATAGTGTTTTTCGATATATCAAAAATGTGGAAGCTATTTTTAATATTGAATTTTTGAAATCAGTTTATCTTGTGTAGGGAAACCGATTTCTAGATGCATCCCAAAAACGAGGGTTACGCAAAACCTCATTATATACTGCAGTTTAAAACATATTCCGAATTTACTATATTGTAAGAACATTTTCTTTCGTAAAGTTGTAACGTCATAAAATCAAAATTTAAAGTTAACAATTTTTCTTGTAAAACGTAAGTAGGGTATTGTATAGGTCTATCGGATTTAATAATTTTATCCATACATCAAAACTGTAACGTGGATGTTTGTACTGTTTCCTCAGATTGAGCTTTAACCTAAAGTGCAAAGCAGGGTATGGGTTTGAGATCATCATACATTACTTATTTTGCGCCATCCAATCATTTTCAACCGTCCATTTCTTAATATTTGCCCCGCTATGCCCTCAGTAGCGAGCAAAGTTGCCTGTTAGTGATTGGAAATCTCACCCATGTGTTTGATCTCATCGTAGTATTGACGTTAAACGGTAACAATTTGGATCAATTTCAGGCTCCAAGAACGCTTAAAGCAGCGCCGTGTCCAAGCTGAAGAAGAAGAACGCAAACGTTCACTTGAAAGTGAGAAGAAACGTCGACTGCAAGGACAGGATATTGCGCTCGCAAAAATGAAGTTTGTTTTGAATTTTGTTTAATGGGGTTGAATTTGGAGGCGACAGGTTTCATGAGGCGTCTTCATATAAATATGTGCACTCTTTACACACTGTAACTTATATTCATATATTTATTGCGCGGAGCGAAGCGAAGCGTTTTTATTTTCTGTCTGGGAGTAAAAAGGTCGATGTCCGTCCGTTCGTTCGGTCCGACGGATCTCAAGAACCACTGAACCGATTTTAAAAAACTTTTTTTGTTTGAAAGCCTATCATGGCAGAGTGTGCACCTGATATTTGGGATTAAAAAATTTTGAGTGGTTAATTAGTAATTAGCTAATATGTTAAGCTTATGCCACTAAAATAGAGAGTTTTGCAATATTTGTGTTATTTATTGAAATAGAATCGTTTCGATCAAACCATTATAGGGCTTTTGGGTCGAAGAATTCAAAATATAATATTTTTACCAATAATAAAGCCCTATGCCCTATGCAATGTAGTTGCAAGAACATAAAATTTAGTACATTCGTAATGCTAGAGCCCAAGCTCCACTCACAAATGTAGTTGCACTACCGGCTAGTTATTGAAACGGAGGGAGTGAAGCGAGCGGAGTTTCCACTGAGCACGCTAGAATGGATTTCGATAAATTTTTTATATTGCTGAATACGAGCAGTGTTGTTCTCGTAACACGACAACCCGTTAGAGTCTTATACCGAGTGCGGCGCATCGTTGTCGACTACTTAATACTCTTACAGATGTATAAAATTTACAGGCGTTATAACAAATACTTGGCAAAATAGTGATTGAATGGTTGAAAAGCCGTCAGTGTCCTAGTTTAGTCTTTATTTCGAATTCCTAATAGATAAAATTTTGCTAGCTCATTGCCTGCCTCTTTTTCGATATTAATTTGTTGTTACTTAATCTGCTTCGTAGCAGCAAAATGATGTTGCGATTCGCATTTTTAGATATCAAGAAGATGAAATGAAGAGAATTGCTGATGAACGGAAGCAGCAAAAGAAAAACGACCTTATTGCTAAGTTAGTATTGAATTTATGCCATTAGCCTTAATAGACTTGAACAAAATTTTCGGTAGAGTTACTCGATAGTAACGTTTAGTATAATTTTTAAGTGTTAGTAATTTTTCGCATGAACGTTACCTGAAAACGTAACTGATTATAACTTATTTCTTATAACAGGTCTCACTTTTAATTTACTATTAACGAAATTTAACTATGAAATCTTGCGCGTTAATATGGCTCTATCAGCTATTCGTGAGCAATTTTTCAGTGCCGAACTATTTGATGAACCCGGCTTGTTATGTGGTATAATATTGGAATACCGACGTTATATTTTAATACAGAATAGTTAAGGCATGTGTAATGGAGACCAGACGAAATGCCGCAGTTGGTAGCCATATTATTTTTCGTGAAAAAACTGAATGTTATCTTTTCACAAGTCTAGGTTGACATCTTGTGTACGGCTGTATGTCTGTTTCAAAATCCTGGATTATACGAACGCACAGTGGAGAGATAAAAATCTGCAAGCAGTTTATCTGGCTAGTCCAAACTGGGGGCGGGAGCGGCATTTTCGGCTGTCCCGGCAAAAATTCGGGTACCCCCCGACCAGGCTTAATGCCCATTGGTGAGAAAAATATATTTCCGAGGTTTGGACTAGCCAGTTTATTGTAACTTAAATTTAACGGTCAGCTTCCAAACTAGCACAGTTGTCTTTCATACGGATGGTTGTGGTGTGCCATTACAAAACCTTAAACTTAATGACTCTTATATAAGGAGCATACTCTGACGCTAACATGTTTTATGGTTTCCTTATTATAAAAGCACCAGGTAACTTCATCAGAGTTTGAAACTCTATTTATACTATACTGTTATTGTGGGTAGTTTAACTATTCGTCTTTTGTAATGATGATGCGTGAGTGAACTTAAGGTGACCCCGCCAACCATCCTGTTCTGTTATTCCGATATCGAATCGCAAACCGTTACGGAAAACAGGCTTAGTTTCATTCCGTTTTTCGCTAACGGAAAATGGGCAAAATCAAATTCAAGTGCCAGAAATAAGACCTTGTGTTCTAACAGAATTTCGGCGATTTCAGTTTGTAGAAATTCTGATCCCTATTTCATTATCAATTTAATTTCTATTATACATTGTTCGCAAACAAATGTAATGCAAATGTGACGTCACAATCAAATCGACAAATTTTCGTTTTCAAAAAATTTGGGTAATTTTACTTCAATTTTCGCAAGCACAAAATGGTTAGATTTTAATCGCGAGCGCTGTGTTCGCGAACAGATTTACGCCGAATTTCAATTCATCAAAAAGCGTTCCGTAACGAATTTTATCCAAAAATACAAAATGGGATGGTTGGCGGGTTCATCTTAAGTTTACTCGTGTATAACTCAAACAAAATTGTTGCTATCATAGTAATATTCATTCACGTTGGTTTTCTACAGGAATTTTTATTTTTACGGTAAATATTACTGTAGGTTTTCCATTCGGCTTTAAGGATTACAGGACCATTAATATGTGTCACACTGGTCTTTAAGTCCGCTGATTGTTATAGTAGAGATACTTCTACTGCTGGTAGTCGATATTCAAGTGTTTCATCTGCAGTTCAGTTTATTTACATGTTATTATGTAATAAGCTTGCAATGTAATGGTTTCTGCCAAATGTTGACGTTTTTAATTTACACTTTCTTTGTAATAAGACAGTATTTCATTAAACTAGCTTCAGACAACACATTGACTAAGCATAGATGGTACGTCTTTTAGGACAGACACGTTGAATATCATTAATTTACAATTAGGACAGACAGAACAATATTTTGATTGTCAAAATGTGGAGCCAACACGGTACACTGTACTATAGTAGCGTAAGATATGCTATTCATATACCGTGAACTATTACGAATAATCTTGTAAAATACTGATGGACGTTTGTAACTAATTTTTGTTCTATATTTGTATGTCATTTGGTAGTTGTTTCATCTGTACTATTTTCTCATTTTAGGCAAAGAGTTCTAGAGCAAATTAGGAAAGATCGTGAAGCTAAGAAGGTATGTTTATCGTCGCTGATGTACCGATAAGCATTCGGAAGCGTATTAAAATCCTTCAAGACTTGTTTGAATTGAGAAAACGATGTAGTCGAGCGCGGTTATTGAGGCAATGTGATTTTTTCCCAAATGTGTTATCGTCAATGAATTTTGAAATTCGAAAAAGTATTTTGACCATTTTCTCTGACGGTTTTAATCATTTGCCTCACTAATTCAGTGTTTTAGTACATTTTAGAATTTTGGTTGAAGCGTGTTTATGTGGTATTGTTGTTCGGTAAGGTTTACACCATTCTTTGGGTATACACGTAGTGTGAAACCGTGATAATATTGGTGGCCCGTAATATGTGAAAATGTTTTTATTTAGTAATTGCTACAGTATGGAGTTGCAGCCAAGAATGACCATCGCATTTCGAGCGATCCGTACTATAACACCGCACCTGTAGCGCGCGAAATAGTACAAGGCGCTGTCATTTCTGACAGGTAGAATTATTGTATTTGCGCATCAGAGAAGTCGTAGACAATAATTTATTAAAAGATTTCGTTCAGATCTTCTTTACCTTTACAGTGGTACCATTTTTGTTCCATCTAAAACTTAACAAAATGTGTTAGCGTAACATTTTTCGGGTCCGAAAATAGAGAACATTGTACAGATTCGTGTTACTAACACCTACAACATTGCTGCTAAAGAAAGCGTTTCCGTTAAAGTTAGGTGACTTTTGTCCACAGAGCTGCATCTGGTTTTGTCCGTAAATTTAAGTTGCATAATCTGGCTGTACTCAAAAATTTCTTAATTTTTTAGTCAGCAGTATTGTTTCCTCAAATATTGTTGTAGATTTAGTTTTGTTTTTAGGCAGCTCATTCTGGCTCAACAGAGACGTCATCTACACCGGTGGTAGCACCCTCAGCGTCAGTTGCTCAACCAGAGCCTGTAGTAGCGAAAAAGAATTACGATGAAGCTAGGATACAGGTACGTTTTGTGTTTCTGCTGCAGATTGAGTAGTTACTATCATAATATGTGAGTAATTTATTGTCGTAGATAGTGACAACAGTTTCTGTATTTTGTGGAGCTTCTACGTTTCATTTCACACTTTTTAATTTAATGTAAATTTTCTACCTTTTTTAATTTCTAGTCTGTAAACGGGTGTGATATAAGTTGCTGATTACAGCTGGTTGGCTCCCAAAATCACACGAAGATGTAAAAATATTTTAAGTACAGCACATTGATAATAAACTAATGTCTCAGCGGTATTGTAGGCCTGAATTATTACTTTTTCTAACACATTCTTTTTCAGATTCGCCTAGTAAATGGAACGTGCCTCACTCAAACTTTTAGCGCTAAAGAACCCCTAGCCGCAGTTCGACTCTATGTTGAAATGAACCGCAGCACTGAAGAACAATCTGATGAATCGTTTGCGCTAATGACTAATTTTCCGAAGCGTGTATTTAGTGATGATGATATGGAAGCACCGTTAGACAAACTAGGTATGTCCAGCTGGGGAGAGTAAGATATGTGCAGGCTATGCCGTCCTCGATATACTAAGTTTAAGCTAAGGCCCTGTATGACCCATATACTAAGCGTAAGACAACGTCGGGGGGCTCACGCCATCTCCAACCCCCCGCACTAGACTGTTCCTTTTGTTCATATTTCGATCATGTCAAATAGCGGATGGTTATCGGAGCGATGCGAGCATAGCTTTGTACTTATATGATGCGTATTAAAGAGTGGGGAATGCTTATAATTGCGTATTCGTATGTCATATCGTTCGAGTATCATTTGTTTGTGGGTATATATTATTGATTTATCCATTCGGAAACAATGACAAAATGTTTTTATTTGAATGAAAACACATAAATGTATAGTTTTCTCCTTTTTGAATAAAAATTTTGGTTTATTTAAAATGAAAATTTTTAAAAATGAGCTGAATTTTCTCACATTTTTACCCGTTTTCAGCGCCATCTATGAATCCGAAAAAGTCATGTAAAATTGTTTCATTAACTCGTCCGCTCTGGGACAAAGCGGAATGCTTTCGCTTTTCTTGAGATAATTTCTTGACGTTTTTATATGTTCTAGGATGTTTTAAATACCTAAATCTGGCCTCTATACGGTATCAAAATGGTACCCGAGGGGGCTCAGCTGCAAATCTGAAATACGTCGTGGATTCTCTTCTCCCCTGATTAGCTAGGGGACACTGTGTTTTTCAGGTTAACTGTGTGTCTTATTATTGGATTTTGTCATAATGTCCATGCTGTTACAACATGTATCTTGTTTTTGCAATGTGTTTTTATTGTTTGCCAACTGAAAATCTGTATGTTACTACTTCAATAATTGTGCTGCGAGTTCTACAAAGACGTTTGAGACGCTGCAGATATTCTAGTCTTACTAATTTAAAGCAGGTAGAAAGTATATAATTATTAATTATTAACTATTATTAAGTATTAATTAGCAGCTGTAGCCTTAATAGATTATACCGATTTATATAGCTCTTATAAACCTTCCTCATTTAATTAGAGTTCAATTATTTACGATGATTGTGTAATATCAAGGTTATGTATGATTTGAGAGCCTGGTGACGCGGCCTAGAATGTCAAATCTGGTGACCAGATTTGTGAGTCACCGCCATAAACGTGAGTCGTGGTTCCGAACGTAGCCGAGCTACTACAGAATTATGCTAAGTTGTAAGGAAATGTTCAACTTGATTATAGTATTTATTCACAATCAAAATCGTATGTTATTTTTATAATATAAACATATTATATTTTTGTACACGTATCATAATTCTTATATTTTTATAATTTGTTTATACCATTTCAGGATTGGTGCCCTCTGCTGTGCTCATTGTAACGAAAGCTGTGTCCAAAACGTGATAATATGTATTTTATAAATTTATTATATTTTTAGTAAGCGCGAGCTTACTATTTTTTCATAGCAATTGCATAAACAACTTCAGTAGCATAATTTAAAAGTACGTGATGTGTAAAAAATACGACGTGCTATGAGTGACTAAACAATTGATTTGCACGTATTTTTTTTGGAAAATAAGATAGTAACACTGGCTCGATTCTTTAAATCATCGGTTGATTTTCTTCAAAACTACGCAGCAATTCACCCTCAGGTCACGATAGTGGAAAACAAGATGATCCAGATCGGAACATTGAGAACTGAACTACTCTAGCATTGCTTCTATAGTTATTGCAATTTCGTTTAACTGCTTTAGCGCAATTACTTGTAGAGCTTTAAAGTGGCCGCCGCGTCTGTCGCTGAAATTGAAAAAGTACGCTAATAAAAATAAAGTATAACAAGACCACCTAAAATTATAATAAAATCGTATATGACTACAAGTAGTGAATGCTTAGATTTAAGGATATTCGATCTTTCTGTCATAAACATAAGTTTAACAAGAACAGGAAATTATTGTAGTTTGTGTGGTACCTTCTTCATATTTTACTAGCATATTATATTTTCAGTTTTAAATAACAATTTAACTACCGCAGCGGCCACTTAAAAGTTCTGTAAATGACGCTAAATGAGTAACGAAACTGCAAATAATGTGTCATATTTTTTCTTAAGAATACAAATCATGTTTCAAACATACAGTGTGAAATAAAATTTTAGGTAACCGTCAGTAATCTAATACTGGTATACCGAGGTAGTATCTCAATTGTTTCGTTCGTAGCATTAATTTATTTACATATTACTTGGATACTTTTATACGAACGGCAATTAAACTGTAAAGAGAGCATTGATGATAACACACTGTGGCAAGTAACGTAATGACTAGTGTTGTGCAGCGGCCGGTTTCGAGGCCGGCGGACGGCCGCACAAAAATTGTCCGGCCGGCCGTTTTTTGTGGGCGGCCGCGGCCATGTTAAAAGTTTTACAGACTTCAACTTATGGAAACGAAAACCTGTGTCGCTATGCAAAAGTACCATCACTCACTACTATACGCTCAAATCGGCAGTACAATGTCAAATAATTATAAATACACGAATAGGCATTCATATTGAAGTAAAGATTCGAGAAAACAAAACAAAACAATGAAAAGTTGGAATTTGGAACTTGTTTTAACCGTTGTGATCATCATGATATAACTAATACTTGCGGATTAAATTTGGTTTATTGACTAATTTAAGATATTTAGGCGGACAATGTTCCAAAATTTACGGAAAATTTCCAAAAATTATTCAAAATACGATAATTTTGAAGGAAATTCCCGGGCAATTTCTGGGAAATTCCCGGGCAATTTCTGGAAATATTCGCGGACAGTGTCCGCCTGCCACCTGCGCAGCTACATATGCATCATTGCATATGTTCATCTTGATCTTACAACACAAGTCTCAGCAGTTAATAATACTACACTCACACAACTGCTGCTAGCTTAAAATAACAGCTTTTTTACACAATGACGAATAAAAACATGCGTGTAAAAACTACACCAAAATACAACTACACTACACGCGATCATTTATTTATGTTTATATATAAATTACAAGAACAACACGTTCCGGTCAGTTTTCGCGTGTTTATATTTACGAAACATATAAAGCTCACATCACAATCATAATGTTGAGAAAACGGCCGGCCGCTGTGCGGCCGGCCGGCCGGCCGGGGCTCAAGCGGCCGCCGCACAACACTAGTAATGACTATGCACTGTGAGAACATAAATCAATCAATTCAGATCAGTTTTGAACATGTTATATTGTGTAATAATAAAATGGGGGTTTTTACGTTATACACTTCCATATCGAAAATCTACAGCTTTGAAGAAACATTGGTATTGTGTGGTACTGAACTCGTCGAGACGTTTAAAATTTCGGCAAAAGTAACGTTTTGCATCATTCACAGAACCGTGCGTGCACGAATTGCACACCGTAAGCTATTGCAGCGACCATGTTGTAAGAAACCAATATTGTCATCGTATTATGTTACTGCAAGCAAAGCGCAATCAATAGCATAAGCTAAAATATTGCTACTACAATAACATTGGCTTTTATTGCACCCTCAATAGCAGAAGCAAAAATATTGCGGCTACAGTAATATTGGCTTGTGTTGCACAACCGTATAACATTCGAGTTATTGCTGCGTCAAAAGCAGCTAGTTGGTATTGTAGCAACAATATAATACTCGCTGAGTTTGATAATGCTGCCCCATCCAGTCTGATATTGGTGCCCCTTTAGTTTGACAATGGTGCCCCAAAAAGGTTTGATATTGGCACCTCCCCAGTTTGATATTGATGCCCCCATCCAGTTTGAAATTGGTGCTCCCTCCAGATTGATATTGGTGCTCCTCTCCAGTTTGATAATGGTGCCCCAAAAAAGTTCGACATTGGTGCCCCTACAGTTTGATATTGGCAATCTAGTATTAGAGATATGTCCCAATTTCTTCCGATTGTGTTCTTTAGTAGGTGACTGTGCTTATTGCTAAAGTTCTTACGGTTATCACAGTTTGTCTTAGTTATTAAGAAATTTTGATTTTTGAGACATTTGTTGAGAAAGTAGAATCTGAGGTAATATTTTTCAGAACAATAGAAACCACTAAGATTCCTAGAGAAAAACGAACCTACCTACAGTTTTAAATGGAATGGTATTATCTAGCCTGCGATAGAATTCATGCGTTTTCTTTGTGACATAGTTTACAAAAGGATACGGAGTGCAAAATATTTTTGCCGCGCTAATGCATGGCAAAAACCTGATGGAGGCCTTGACGATATATAAAGCAACAATCTAAATTTTTAGTTTCAGGAGCTAAAAATTGGCGTTCCAACAAACGAAACTCGGTCATTAACTTCAACAATATTCAATACATAATGACGTATCTTTGATAGCTCTATAGGGTACGTGCATATACATAAATATATTATATATGACTAAATGATGCGTGGTTTGGTTCCATTTTTGCAAGCGTGAATCAATATGATAACGTTTATCATCCACCATATATATCGTTGTACAAATAATTGTCTACTTTATATATCGCTTCGCAAATAATTGCAGTTGTCTTCAATGTATTATAATACACTCATATTTATTGCAGTTGCAGATTGGCGACTTGGAAACACGCAACATCTAATTTATATTTCCTGTTGACTAAAGCCTGTTTGAAATTTCAAATCAAAAATCGATATAAGAGTGTGAATGTCTAATAGGAAATTTCTATATAATTTTATACAAGCTGTGCATAAATTTTGAAAAATATTCCAATTAAAAATTTAGTTTGCAAGCATGAGCGTGTTTGCGATCAAATATTGTCTAAAAATAGAATGATGTTACAAACTTTGAATTATAATTAGCAATGTGAGCAAAGTATAGTCAGCTTCAAAGATGGTTTCCGCGGCGCCAAGATGGCGTCAGCGGCACCAATATCAAACTGCAGGAAGCCAATATCAAACTGGAGCAGGCACCAATTAACTTGAAGGGGGCACCAAAATTAAACTGGAGGGGCACCAATACCAACCTGGGGGCACCACTATCATACTGGAAGGGGGCCAATATCAAATTGGATGTGGGCACCAATATCAAAACAGGAGGGCGCGCTAATATCAAACTCGAGGGGGCAACAATATCACACTAGAAAGCCCAATATCAAACTGGAGGGATAACCAATATCAAACTGAAGGAGGGCACCAATATCAGACTGGAGGGGCACCATTATCAAACTCAGCGAGCATTATCTTGTTGCTACAATAACAACTAGCTGCATTTGATGTAGCAATAACTCGACCGTTCTACGGTTGTGCAACACAAACCAATATTATTGTAGCAGCAATATTTTAAATTGTGCTATTGATTGTCCTATGTTTGCAATGATATAATACGATGACAATATGGGTTTCTTGCAACATGGTCACTGCAATAGCTTATGGTGTGCAATTCGTGCACGCACTTCTCTGTGAATGATGCATTTAGAGACGGAAGCAAAATACGTGCCGTGCCGTTCTCGGTTAATGTCTTTATATGAGGCAAGCCTAAATCGAACCCCCGTTCTAAGCTGTTCTTTTTCTTACGTTATAACGTCCGGCCCATAAACGTAATAAAATCTCTATTAGAATAACATTTATGACATTTTTGTGTGCCCTTGGTACCTAAAGGTTTTGAAATAACAGAACAATTAGCGACAAGTCGAATTGTCTAAAATGTGCTGAATTTAAGGAGTAGGGTCTTCGGCTAAGGCTTAAGTTATCACTAATCGGCGTAGCTCCTCAATTCATTGATTCGGTTAGTCATTTACTCAGCTCATGTTATAACGCGGTATTGAAAATAATTAAAATTATACATTTCCTGACATTAAACAGTCTGTAGTCTATAATCGCAAAATCTCAACAAAACTTGCTTTGATTTGGCGCTAAAGTTTTAATTTCCTCGAGTGCCTTTCTTCGTACGAGCGCTTATCTCAGCGATATCAGTTCCACGGGAAAAGCTTCTATGGTTACACCCATAACTGAAAATTTGAGCTGAATCTATTCACCTACAACCTACCTACAAGTGATAATAACAAAAGGGGTAATATTAGCCGGAATCATGATGTTTAACTCTTGCGCTTGAAGAGGCGGAGATATGCACAATATTGTTGGAGATGCGTAGCTTTAAACGCTTTAAAGAAATTAACCAAAATGCCTTGATAAGTTGCTGAATAAGTACTAATAAATTTCACTAATTAAAGTAGTATGCCCCTACATTGTAGTGTTAGCTGTCTTAATCCTAAATTAAAAATGCAGTTTAATAAATTTATCAAAACATCGGAATGATGTTTCATTTTATTAACTGCGAAATTTTTGGCTTTAGAACAAGTTTTGATCTAATTTTTTGTGCTTTGGACCGATTGGAAATAAAAATTCCAAGGGGCGGTGAACCGGGGGAGCCCAAGGTTTTGCCAGGGTGCTGAACCAGTGGGAACCGAAGAATGCCAGCCCCCCAATTTGCAGAGCCCAGAGTCATGTGTGAGTTCATGAATTACATGTTTGAAACCTGTATTTTTGTGGAATGTCTTTTATACAGCGTAAACCCAACGTAAACTTTAATATTTTGGAACAGGGAAGACGAATTTCTCAGAAACGATTATGAAAATGCGTGTTACATCAAATCCACGTTAGAAACTGTGTTTTGAAACACATTTCGTCCTTTATACATGCTCTATTGGACATTTTATTAAACTTTTTTCATGTTGAAATATTAATGTTTGAACGTTTGTTTCATTTATTTTTGTGGACTTCCATCAATATTCGACCGGTTACTAGTTTGTATCAAATTTTGCCATAACGTTTACAACCAATGCAGGTTTTATGCGTAAATATCGCTACGCTTTACAATAATTACAGGTATATCGTGTATAGAATTGTAAACGTAAGGACACTTTTGCTCCGTCATTACATAATGAAAGCATAAAGCTTAGAAAAATAAATGTTTAATGAGTTTCGATGTTCTCGAACAATAAATTCTGAAATTGAAAACTGAGATTTTCAATTTTTTAAATTTCACAGTATATATAAATAATATGTAGATTTTCTGTATTGAAGCTACAGGAACTTAAAAATGACATTTCTATGTATAAGTTGTAAAACCGTGGTCCATTCGTGTTTGGTGGATGATGGTGAATAATAATTATTGTAAACAAACCTGCTGATTGAGTACGGCGGATTTTGGGTGATGTGTGTGAATTTTAATGAAGAAGTTTCTTAGATCTCTGATTACCTATTTGATTAGCAGATTAAGCGCTAGCCTGCAATTAAAAACGATCACATATCAGGGTTTTAAGGCATGGTGTATATATTTCTTGCGGGTCGGTCTGATTAAGGGTGGGTACATGGGAGGGGGGTTGGGTAAATTTCTGAAATTTAAAAAATTCAGTTTTCCCAATTTGTTGTCCATTCATTCATTTGTTGTTCCAATTTTTTTGTCCATTTGCGATAAATTTTTCCCAATTTTCCGTTTTTTGCCATTTTTATATACTTCTAGTTTTGCTGAAAATTTCCGCGCGCCTTTGGCTAGATTTCATTTGAGAGGGAGGTCCGACCCTTAGGGGTGTGATTAACCCCTCGCTTTATCGACAACTATGATATGAAAATGATACAATTTTTGAAAACTAGATATATTGCTGTATCCTATAGCCCGGCTAATAACTGAGTTCCGTGACATATATATATATGAAATCACTAACCACAAAATTGGTGCAAAATTTTGCTATAGCAATCGGTTAATCTGTGTTTTACAAAATTTCGATTTTGGAACAAAATTTTTAATTTAAAAACTTCGATCAAAAACATTGATAGAGCCTGGTCAGGCACAGAAATGCCACAATGGTGGCTAATCGCGGTTCACGAAGCTTCCATAAAACTTACGGCAGACTGAACAAAATCAGTCACACATATTAAGTAAAGTATTCATGTGTTGTTCGTGGTCAAAGTGATCCACTTTATTGTATTTCAGTTATTTGTATGAATAAAAGTCATAATGTTTATTGATCGAGCCATTAGGAAAAAGTTTGTAAGATTATCAACATTATTTATTCAATAAACCCGTATAGTATAGTGGAATGGCAATTGGAATCATATATTTTAAGTTTTTAAAACTCTATTGAATGAAATCGTATGATGTATATTATGTACCTTACAAGGTTTTGTTAGCACCTTCGCATGAATCTAATTTGGCTGTGCGCTTAATCTCTGTTTTTGTGAACACTCAAATCGACACATGACAACTCGCACGATGCAAATTGTGCAAAAAGCTACTTACGTGAAGATAAATGTATCGCTTCATGCGCGAAAAGATCTGGGAACAATTCGATTCGGATTCTGACGTTAATGTGCAACTTCATTTAGGATAGCAATACCCGAAAATATACTTAAATAATCTGTATTTTTCTCACTCAAGTCAGTGTTTTTGGTTAACGGACATTTCGTCGGCGGACACTGTCGAACGCTGGCCCACAAGTTGCTTTTAAACTATAACAAACTAATTATACAAACATTTTATTACTATGTCCTATGCATTTTCTCATCGCTTTTTTCATTCCGAAAAATCCATTTCTCATATTTTTTGTTGCATAGATATTTATATAAAAGTTTAATTCTACTCATGACAGTTTTTTTCTCACAACCAGCAAGGGTTGTAGCAAACTAAGTTTCGAAAGTTCTTTGTATAAAAAAGATCGGGTTTTCCCAAGTGTTATTGGATCTACAAAAATCGCCTACCTCGTCCGAACTTTAAATATTGTTAATCGGTACTCGAAAGTCAAATTAAATCATGATTTGAAGGATTACATTAAGGTTAGAAAGTTGAATTGTAGTAGGCCAAGCAGTCGATTTTTAAGTGCTGATATTAGTGAGCCGCAGATTTAGATTTTTCACTTCGCAAAGAAAACCACGTCCTTCACAGAGATTCACAGCTAATTACAAAAGATCACTCAGTATTCCGCATAAACACTTCCAGTCGTTGCAACTTCGTACAGTTCATCGTTTCGCAGATTTCCGCGACAAGCTAAGCATCATGCCTCCCACTCCGGGCACAGTAATTTTTACCGGGGTATTTATTGTGCCGCGTCTTGAACTTGATGCAGTGGATGCAGAGCCGGACTTTCTTCGTTTCGTTCCCCTTAAATATTGTTTGTACATTACACAATACTTTCCTTGAAATTTAATAGTATTCTTTGATCTTTGCACCACCAGATATTCTTTTAAAATTCAAAGAACTATTTCTTTAATGTTAAAATATTTTTCAAACAATAGAAGATGCATTTAAATTTCAGAATTTTAAAAGAAAATTTTGTGGTGCAAAAATCAAACAATACTTCTAGTAATTTCATGGAAACTACATATTTTGAGTGTAGTAATTGATAAAAATATTGAACAATAGAACGTTGTGCTTCCTTAAATAATAAACAATACACAATATATTACCTAAGCTCCATTACAGACCCTTGAAGAAGAGTGTGAAACAGAGAGCGCGAAGCGAGTGGGGTTTCCACCCAGGGCACTAGGTGGAAAACTCGTGAAAATATATTGTTTGCCTGTCGCTGTCATTCAAACTCATTTTCGTTTGAACGGCAAATTTTTTCTTCGATAGCAAAAGTGATGACGATGTGCTCTTTAGTTAAACGCGAACACATACGACCCCATATTCCGGGTCCAAATGACAAAAAATGTGTTTTTACGATTTCTTTGACAAATCTGGTTAAATGGGTACCACTGTTCGCGGCCCAAACTCCTGACAAGCTTCGCATCGTATCAGCACATCCGACATTTTGTGACACCACTCTCTGGGCCGCTGGGTCTGTATATGGGCCGCGGGAAGAACTAGCGATTTTCAAATTTCGCATGGTATTGCGTATTTTTACCTTACAATGAATGCCAATTATGTTACCAAGCACGCTGAATACGATAGTTTTGCTATCTAGAGTCCAACTTCACTATATTATACTTTTTTGATATTTCAAGGGTTTCAAACCAACGAACCCGATTTTCAAAATTCATTTCATTTTTGTCTGATTATGTTGTGTGCAGGGCATCAAAAGTATGTATAGGTATTTCTGAAGGGTGAATACAATGATTTGGATATCTAGAGTCCAACGTGCATACTTAACGCGTGTTCATGGATTTATGGTAAATGAACCCGATTTCCAGAATAGTCTGTTTTCAGTTGTTTGGTTACATATGGCGCACAGGTATTCAATTATGGTCCACATAAGTTTTTCGGCAGGCTGAACATGAAGGTTTAATTATCTAGAAGCCATCACGAGCATCTCATACTTTTCAGATGTTTCCAATAGCTTTAGGGTCATTGAACCCGATAGCCGATGGGATATAGTCTGTCTTCACTTGTTAGGTTACGTATTGCGTACATGCCATCAAGAATATCTCTACACAGAGATTTTCGGCTGGATACGGTGATTTAGTTATCTAGGAACCAGAGCGAATACTTCGTGCGTTTTCAGCTTTTTCGATGGGATTATGGTCGACGAAGCTTTAGTGTTTTAATGGGTTCAGGATTACGCACGTTTTAGTACATCAAACACGTCTGTTACAAGAGATTACAAAATTCCCACTTCATAAAACCACGGTCGCTCCGTTTCGCCCTTATAGTCATACTAGTGTTACACGAGTTTTAGGAAGTGTCAAACCCTTGCTACTTGCTGGCTGAAATATATTTAAGCTAACGACGCTCCGGAATAAAAATGATACCACACTATAAAATTGAACAACTATATAAGCTGGCGAAATGAGCACTGCTGTTGGTTAATTTTAATGTCTATGTACAAGAGTACGCGCCAGAATATGAACTGTTGTTTTTCGTGCAAGCACTATTATAACATGTTTCGAGCAGCGAATTGGCTGCGCTTTTTCCTGGGAGGGGGCATTATAATTCGCTTTGCGTTCATGACTGTATCCTGACAAGAAACGGAGACGTCTGCAGTCGAAAGTACCACAAAGAAATTGAACGACCGTATGTATACATAAACGCCGTGTTATTAAAATTTAATCTTTCAATCTAAAACATTCCTCAATAAACCAACAAACGCGCTATCCCCCTTCGAGTTAGAAAATGCACGACCTATATTGCTTTGCGCGATCACTACAGTTATACTCACAAGCAAGGTTAAATTTCTCGCGGGCGGCTAGAATCCCAACAAAACACGATCCCAATATGTAAGATATTCGCGGACTTTGCTTTTACATCTCAGTGTGACTGCGCAAGTTAATATAAGCCGATCCGGTTCCTCGAAATATTAGTTTTCCAGACGGCTCAGACAAAGGAATTGCCAGAGCCACTCCAAATCTCGTTGCCAATCGAAGAATACAACGAACAAACGAACGCTTCCTTGGAAATTATGCCTAGACTCAAAACGTTTATGCTGAATATTGACCAATATTGTTTTAGCTAAGCTGTAAGTATAATAAATATTCAGTCTTTAAGTTTCGCTAAATATTTGGTAGAAATTTCTGCATAATTGTGTTAAATACAGATATAAAATTGACATAAATTAAGCCAAATATTTAAAAGAGTTATGCTTAAAACTTAAATTTTAAGCATAATATTGCTAAATATATAGTTGAATTTTTAGCTTTGTTTTTGCTACTTAAATTATTATGCTTAAATATTCGATAGCATTTATAAAGCTTAATCTTAAGCATCAAATTTTGCTAAAAATAATTTGTAATAAGCATTGTGGTTACGATTAAGCATAACAGTTACGCCAAATTTGGATTAAGCATAAGGTTATGCTAAGTATATTAAGCAAAGCATTTTCGGTGCAGTGAAATATTTAATGCTCGTTAAAATCCAACAATAAAACCTATGCTTACCTGCGGTATCGCCGCTTTTTAGTTCCCGATCGGCGCTTTTTGTACGTAGTTCGTCGCTTATAGGACGTACCAACTCTTCTTGCCGCAGTTCCGTCACCGTACGATGAGGTGCTCGCTGAAGAAGCTTCAAGTTTTGACAACTCGCGCTCCAGACGTTCTTGTTCAATTCCTGCAATATATGCATTACAAGTGCACTAAATGAATAGTATATTTTCTCTTCAAAGCTACATGAGCAATTCATCTTTAAATATATACGTGTGTTTTTGGAACATAACCCGGCTACGAGGTATTTTTGGCTTCCCCCTCCAGGTATTTTCTACATGACTAAAAATAGGTCAATTTTTCTCTAGAAGCAAATGGTGTGCCAGCCTTTTATTTATGGGACTAAAAACACCAAAATTTTTGCCCTGTGAACTAATATAATTGCGGTCAGGCACTATAATGTGCGTAATTATTGCATATTAACAGTGAATCTGCCATTTATTCTATTTTTGCGTTTCCCAGTCCCCCAGTTCCACCTGGGGTAATCGAATTCCTCTCCCCACTTCGACCCAATGCGATGCTAAATTGCCAAATAGCGACCGCTAACAGCACTTTATGTAATGGCACTGTGCGAGCTACAATTCACATATGACAATTTTCTTCAGTGCGCTCTCTAGAGGTCTGGAAAATTAACAATGCACATAGTTTTACTTGCGTTAAAATAAAAACATATTAAAAATGTCAGTTTGCGTTTAATTTAGCAAATTTCGTTTAAACAAAGATCGATCGATGGCGCAATCGTTCGATTTCATCTGCGTTCGATTTTACGTGCACTTACTTAATTCTGATTGTAACTGTAGAACCAACCTATTTCCTTTTGAGATGTGAGTACATATTTGCTGCTATTTTATTAGGGTATGAGTTTCTTAAAATTTCTTTAAATTTCGCAAAAATTTACCATCCTGTTCCAAGCTACTGATTTCAGATATCTATAAAAATAAATAAAAATTATACGATTTTACGTGCGCTTAATTCAGATTGTAACTGTATAACCAAGCTATTCCCTGATGAGGTTTGAGTACATTTTTGCTGCAACTACAACTATTTTATAAAATAGGGTATGAGTTTCTAAAAATTTCTCAAAATTTTGGAAAAAAAATTTACCACCGTCTTCCAAGCTACTGATTTTAGACACCTATCTATAAAAATACATAAAAATTATACGATTTTACATGCACTTAATTCTGATTGTAACTGTATAACCAACCTGTTCCCTGTTAAGATTTGAGTACATTATTGCTGCAACTACAACTATTTTATAAAATAATAAGGTATGAGAGTCTAAAAATTTCTCTAAACTTTGTAAAAATTTACCACCCTCTTCCGAGCTACTAATTTTAGGCACCTATCTATGAAAATGTACAATTACAGCCACTGCCCGACATGATCATTGTTCATTCGAGAATCGTTTGATGTTCGCCCCAGTTCTGAACATTGGGCATAATATAGAAATATAATAGTCTATATTTTGCCTGTCCCGCTGGAGGTGTTCGAATGTGCCTGCATCAGTTTAATCAGTTCTCGACAGTACTTTGTACAATACGCGCCAGAAATCATCGTCGCTCGATCGAAATGCTTTGAAAAATTATTTGAAATATTAAATAATCAAACCGATGTTGGTGTTGTTCAAAATATGTTCAACATAACACGTAGTGAAAATGTGTTCTAGAAAATTGGTTTGTCGTTCGTTGGCGAATTTATCACCAGTTTTATATGTCTACTCGATCTTTGTTGGTTCGAACCCCGACAATAGTTTATTTCTGGCAAGAACTGTATAAAATAAAAATTTGTGTTAAAATATAAAATTAACATTCGAACTCATCCAAATCGACACAATATTAAACCAAAATAACAAAACTTGTATACTTTCAAGTTCGCCAGCAAACAATTGGACAACATCGATAATTCGTTGACCGAATTTGTCAGCTTTTATTTCCGTCATTGAATCGATCTCCAGTAGGTCGCGTCGGGTTTTAGGCATTCGCGTCGCAATTTGTCGTATCGACTCAGAGTTCAATAGGTTCTACAACAAAATAAGGAATAATTCTATTGACTACGATATCACATTCACGCGATGTCAGTAATATTATTATGCAAACAATCAATAAAACATTACATTATATAATTTTTAGACCGCTCTATTTCTGTCAATAGTATATATTTATAAACACGACCAGCAATAAGTGCAAAATAATCCAACGAAATTTTGATCGTTTTCGAACTTCGCAAAATTATATAAATTTCAAAATTGTAAAATTTCAATTATTTCCGATCAAAAGAGCTCACGATCGATTTCGATCGACTGCGAATAAACAAATTTTCGAAATATTGCTATCTCCACATCGATAGATTTTGATTGCACTTACTTTTGGACGCGACTGTAGGCTATAACCAATACTGGTATCATAAGATTGAGGTTCACGTTGTAGTACAATGCGTTTAGGCATAAACCATTAATTAATGTTTGCAACGGCAACCGAAAACAATATCTTACCGTATAATTAGCGATACCTTCTTCTTCAGCAATTTCAATCAACAAATCAGAGATACCAGTTTCACATTGCTCAATAATTTTTTCACATTCTTCAGAGCAACCACCTGCGAATTGCCCACTTTGTCGACTGCGTGAAGCATTCATTATGTTACTTGTGTTGACACTGTCAGCATTAGGCATCCAGAATTCCACCTGCAAGTAAAGTAATATTTGGTGAAGTAAAGAAAAAATACACCTAATAAAGTACAATAAGTACTTTTAAGCCGAGATTGTAGAAGATGAAGTATGTACAGTACTCACCAGCAATAAAGTGTCAAATCGCACATCAAACGACGTTTCAATATACGGTAATAATTTATTACTGGACAAACTTACTTCAAGGCCACCCGAAAAAGTTTTGAAAAATCGTAATTAAAATTTCGAACAAATTTGCACTTGTCTCATCAAACACTCAACGAGTGTCAGCACTCAATGTTCCGGCGAGTACTGCACATATGTGCAACGAGGTAGCTGAAAGCACAGATTTGTTACGAATGCCATGTCGAGTTTTCGCCGACTATATCGGTGAAGAACCCACATTATATTAATAATATTCTAATTATTCATATTATGCATGTTAGTACTGGCAATACTGAAAACACAGCTTTCTGAGGTACTCATTCGAAGGACTTGATCGAAAAGAAATTTTAACAAACTGTTCTGTCCAGG
>JASANE010013989.1:0-79260 GCA_030248225.1 Trileptium ribeirensis
AAACTCCAAGAGTATTCGCTTAGATCGGCCCCGTTAGCGTTCATAGGCACTCGTCCCGGCAATAAATATTGATCGCGTAAATAAACATTGTATCTTGACACGCCGACTCTAGTCTTCTTCGATACTGAGACGATAGAACATTATACTTGTATGGTTTGTCCGCACGGACGAGCAGGCACTGCTCGCCATGGCTTGTGGGCGAGAATGTCACAAGCAGTGGCGCGCATGGCCTTCTAACCCATCTATTTGTGTTCTTGCCGGATTTAGGAAGTAGAACAACTGGAAAACGTCATGCAAATTTAACCCGTTTACGACAGTGAATTAAAGAATTTGTTAGAAACTCTCTCGATGTCGATGAGTTAAAACTTTGCTGGTCAAGGCACCAGTTCGCTCGCCTAGAATTTGTTGAGGAAGCAGGCCACGCCTTCGAAAGTCCGACATTAAACACTCAGGGCTCGTCGGAACCCTGTGGGGGCCACATAGGTCAATGCTCTAACACGGAGCATACCGTGATTTTATCTAGGCAAATCAGCTTGAGCTTCAAATTTCTAGGGACACTTTCGCGTTTTATTCCAAAACTCACTACGCTAAAATAGAGTTAAACAACTTCCGATGAGTCTAAGAAAGGGAATAGCGGCTGAGCTCCATGACCTGCGAGCAGGTGTCGGTGCTAGCCTCCCTGGGGGACCTCAGAAATCATACCCGATGCTAGACACGTGCGCAACCCTTTGGGCGGGGTCCGAACACACCCCGTGCAGCGCGCCTGCGGCCTGCTAAGCTGCGTAGCTTCTTGGGTCTGACCAAGAATAGGTTCAAAATTTAGTATTCACGGTCCACCCTTGAGGTTACGATAGCCGGGGTCGTATGGGCATGGTGTTAGGAAGTTGCGCCATGCAGCTGCGTCACCGGTTATTACACCTGTACCGTATTAATATTACGCATAATAATAAAATATACAGTATATATTTATTATATATTGTAACAGCCCGAATTTTACAGAATCGGTAAAACGCACACAACGCAGAAAGATTCGTAGGGAACAGGGGGAAGGGACGACCGGATACCGATGGAGTGCGACTTCCATTTGATATGATAATTGTGTTATGTTATTACTAATGTGAAACAAAAGTACTGTATTTTTGCATATGCTATACTTGTAAGGTCACACTCCGCCGCCCGAAGGTGCTCGGGATGATTTTGGCAACGAAAACAAAAGAAAAGATAACGGTTAGGGGTGTCCGGTCGATCCTAGTGAATTTGAATTGATGGCATGATTTGTGCATAAATTGTTTCGTATTGTACTGTATCGTATTGTATTGTGAAGGACGGGTGTGCACTCGGAGGGGCCGGGGACCGATGGATGTTTCAGGAATCTTTGGTCTCAACAGAAAAGTCGGTCGCCCTGAGCCTAGTCCCGGCACACACGCCGTTGGATTACTATTGACTGCCAATATCTGCGGTGCTTTGTTGCTCATTACGTACTTATGTACATAAATATATGTATAATTATTTAAGAGTGGGGTCAGGGTAGTCGATCCCATTCGGATATCCAGAACTTTCAGCTTTGGAAAAGCAAAAGAGCGAATATTGCGGCATACAAAATTTCTAAGGCCTTATTTTCAGGTGCGGTGCCAAAAGTCCAAATTTCGAGTTTTCTCCTAAGTTCAGGAAAACGGGGGTGACTGAACCTTATAAAGGATTCCCCAAGGGTGCCAAATTGCCCAAGCCGGCCAAAAAATTTGGTTCCCCTAAGTACTTACGGATCCCCAAACAGGCGCTTAAGCCGCCGAATTTCCACGCCTAAGAGGACACGCAAAATAATTACAAGTCCCCGATTTTTTGAGCCCGCTACACTTATCGCGTCCCGTCCAAACTGTTTAGTTGAAAACCGGGGCCGCCCACCCCCACCGGTCCGCTTAGGATCCCCAAACACAAATAGGACATCAAAATTTCGGGTCTCTTACGCCTAAATCGGCCTCTAACGGGTCTCTCGTGGGAGGTACGTTTAAATATTTTATTTCATCAGCAGCCGGTCTGCCAGGGCATGATTCTGGTCTTGCCCCCGACCGCCTGCTATTTGTCGTTCATCAGATATCGGCAAAAATGTGCCGATGTCCCTATGAGAAAACGGCGCCCTGAGGGCCGTTATATTTTGCTTGAAAATTTTCCTCGCGCCGACCAGCTCGAGGTTTAGTTGTTTACGGGCCTTTGTTGGCACGTTTCGGCCACTGCCCAGCTAATTGGCGCCGAATTTTTGTTTTATTATTACCGTGTCATCGTTTTGTGTGTTATGTTGCCGCCATTATATTTTGTTGGGGTTATATCTGTGCATTTTATTTATATAAATATATATATGTAGCTCCAAATATATTGCCATATTTACTGCTGTTAATATAAGGGCCGTTGGTTTAAAGTTGATTCAAAAATTTAAGAATTCTTGCATCAAGGAGAAGGGGTAAAGCAGGGGAGCCAGTAGTGTATAAAAGAGCCGAGCCCGATTTATCGGAGGAGCCAGTCGAGTCAGTCTGCTTTAGGAATTGTCGCATTTCGTCGGCGGTTGTCGCCGTTGGTTGTTATAGATCACTGTGTCGGGTTTTGATTTTTCCTTCTTTTATTTTGGTTTCGATACCCGGGTGGACTCTTCGACCTGCAGACTCGTGGAAGAAGTCCGCCCTGAGTTTTTCACAGGTCTTTCGAGTTCTCACGTAAGCCTAGGAACCAGCGACAGCACTTGCGGTTGCTGGGGTGTCTGTTGAATGCTCCGCCCCCCCGTAAGTGCTGTGCCCGCGCTTCTGAGACTAAAATAAACATAATAAACTACGGAAAAATGTTACAGCCAAAACGGGGATGTTCCATGCTCGACTGGTTCCCCATCCACTGGGCAGTGTTTGTTGTGGACGCCTAGTGGGTGCCTTGTTTAGCAATGATCAGTTTCGCTGTTAAATTCAGTTTGGAAATTGTTTGCTGATAATAACGTTTAGACTTCCGTGCTGTTCAGGAACTTTCACTGGCCATGACGCACGTTTGCCATTCGAGTTAAACTTTGGGGTACCGAAAATATTGGGGTTATGCTTAGCTCGGGTGGACTTTTCGACCTGCAGGCTCGTGGAGGCGGTCCATCCGTGACATTTCAAACTGTACAGGTTCTCGTTTTCGAAGTGAGAAGGGCCACTCTTGCGGCGTTGGGGTGTCCGTTGGGTGCTCCGCGCGCCCGTAAGGGTTGGTGCCCCAAATTGCTGATCATCTACTGAAATTTAAGGATCATCTACCAGAGTGGAAGTGCAGCTAAGTGTAAACTAAATGGAGTATTTGGAGCAGTAGTGTTAGGAGTATATCATAGGCTGCAGAGCGAGCGGGTACGTCTACGGGCTCCGGAGTCAATTACGACCAGCTCGGAGTCACAAATTTTGGGCGAGGGTTCCGTTTCTTCTAAAAGAGCCTAAATAAAGCTCACCGACGACGTGACTTCATTCTCCGGAGACAGGGATTAGTGATTGGTAAAATTTTCGGGTCGAGGGCTCCGCGTTTTCAAAAGGGCCCAATTGGAGCTCACGCGACATCATTTCGTTAGCCCAGGTGAGCTGCAAAGAAAAGAGGAAATCAAATTTCTTGTAACTCACACGTGTACATATTGAGCCAAGGAAGGTCTTGGCTCATCTTAGTGTAAATAATTGCCTCACGGTGTGCACCCGACTGGGTGATATCTTCTTTTTTGCTCTTGTTCATATATTTTTATAAAAAAGGGAAAACCAAAGAGTAAACGTTTGGTGTGTGATTTTGTAGGCGAATTAGACTGGTTTTAGATAAGCGCTCTGCTTCGATAAAATATGGGAATTCCCTATAAGGCATGTCCTACGTTTCCTGTTTGGCCTACGTTCTCCGTCTTTTCCCCACACGCCGCCCTCCAGCGATGCTCGCGACCACCATACCGCTTTACTGCAGCCTCATCCCCGCTCGTCACCCAAAGGTTTACTTCAGCTTTGATATAAGCAACTTGTGGCCACACACAAATCAAGTATTGACACCTCTACCTTAAATTTAGTCTATCTCCAACTCTCCCGTTAGCCCCGCTCGTGCTCGCAATACCGCCCGTCCCTCGTTAATAACTAGTTTGGTGCACGGGTCACAAAGTTGCTTAGAGCAAACGTTCATCCGGCCTCCTGAATAACCCTCAAAAACCGTAGACCGACTAGGCTCCTCTAGCCCCACCCCAAATCGTACCAAGATAAAACAATCTCATTTCTGCCTGTTAGAGGGCCAAAGGTTATGGAATTTTCCTCTGGCTCCTCAGATACTGTTCAGAAAAAGGGTCCTACCGCTATGGGTTTTCTAAGGGTCTTTGTATAGGTAATGGGATCCCATAACAGAAGTGAGGGAATGATGGGTCAGCCTCATTACCTGTGAGCAGGCGTAGGGGGTGACCCACCCTCAGGGGGACCTCCATACCTTTAGATACGTGGGCCATCATGGGGGCCAGGCCGAACACCCTGGTAAACCCGCCGGCAGCCTGCTAAACTAAGCGGTTCCTTCGGTCAGACCAGGGTCTACCGGGAAATCGTGTAAGCCGGGGTTGTCTGGGCCCCACAGTGAAAATTGAGCATGGTGCAGCTGGGATCCCTTAAGGCCAGAACTGGTTCTAGTACATAAATTAACTGGGGGCCACGCCGTGAGATGTAAAAAAATTTTGATGAATAAACGAGTGTAAAATTAACAGCTGTCGGACCTCTCGCACTAGAAAATTTTACCGCTACCCTGCCGTTGAACATATTTGGTAGGGAAATGTTCATGCCAAGTGAGTGCATTGTTTCCGAATATTCGCCTTGTACAGCAAAACTAATTACACGGTGTTTGTAGGCATAAATCGATGTATTTACAGCCAGTTCATACGGTCCTTGGGTCTCAGCGCCGCTATTTCGTGTTTCTCTATAAACTGACTCTGATCGCGTACACATGGTACGGATGAAAGAGATTTGCTTTGTATATCAGTCGGTTAAGCAAAATTCGGCACAGCCCGGGACCCTGTGAGCTGCGAAGGAGTTTTGATATTTGAACGAAGAGTGAAGATGTACAACGATGAAATGGCGCTTGTTAAATCGTCGCGCGTGCTAGGTGGTCATACCCTAAGGTGTGCAGTAGAGGAAACTACGGATGTAGTTATTTCAGGATACAGGTGATTTTGCGATCGGTGGAAGTCGTATTCGAAGTTATCAGTGACTTAGTATTGATAGTAATTCTGGACTATTTAATACGGCCGGAGTATTTTGCTTATCGTCGGCGGACATTTCGTTAACGGAAATGCTGATTGATCTACCGTTGACATTGCCATTTTGCCCGAACGATTCTGTATTATTTGGGTCGTCAGCCTCCCAGTCATCTTTCTGAGTGCCGACCTCTTACGTTCGACGGTACAATAAACATTATATCTCAGGTCTTGGAAGCAGAAAGCGTGAAATGATATCGCGCGAGCCCTGTATTTGTAGCTACATCACAAACGACGCCTTCAGACACCGCGGTGTGGCTGCCTCGCAACGGACCTTGACGGATCAACGAGGGAGATGAGGTCTGGTGCTACTCAGCTGCAAGGACATTAATGAACGCTCTCTGAATTGAATTCATGGTCAGTATTGGTAAAGTTTTGTAATTATATTTTATTCGGTATGATGTAAATTATGTGAAATAATGTTTTTTCTCTCATTGCTTATATTCCAAAGGAAGTTGTCGTGAGTTGCTGAGAGTTTGGCAAACATATATTCTGCGTCCATTTCATTATTTGCACGTACGTCCAGGTCCGTCGTCCGACCAATATTGCTAACGTATTGTTAATCAGGGACACCTCTTAACTGTTCAGCTAGGAACAGGCCTCACATCGGTATTTGTGGTACATCGAGCTCTACCGGGATTTTGATAAGACGATCGATAAATTTGAAGCTGGTAGGTGTTGAAATTGGGAATTGACAGCTTAACGGCAAAGGCAAAATTTCGTTTCGCACCGGTTTTAGCGACCGTCATTCCAAAGCTTACGTGTTGTGTGTTAGATCGGGATAAAAAGGGGGCTTTTCCCGCGAGTGTTGTGGAATTATTGAATATAAGTAGGTCGAAATAGGAGAACTAAATATACATAATAGGGTCAGTCGAGCGGACCGAAAATTTTACACAGCCAACAACATACTTAAGGAGTAAGTACATGAAGATTTTAGTGAACTGAAATTCTTGCTCGACAGTAGAGGATTCCGCGGTAAAGTAATCACATACAGCAAATTATATACTATATCATCCGTACCCACGTCGGACTGGGACCACGGACGCCAGACAAGCTCAAAACAAATATTAATAGATAATCGAATTCGGAAGCAAAATGTCAGTGTCGGCGAGCGCAAGTAGAACGCCAATAAGTAGCACTGCGGTAACAACAAATATAGGAAGTGGCGATGCCACTACGGCTGGCACTACAAATGGACCGAGCCCCACCGTCTTGGGGGACCCTCTAGTTGCAATTCTGCAGCTTTTAACGCAACGAACAACAACAGTCCCCATAATAGAGGTACGCGACATGGCCCCGTTTTCAGGAGCCGACGGACAGGACTTTGAAGCCTGGTTGGCTACATATGATAACCTGACTGACGCAAACGGGTGGACATTGGACCAGAAATGAATCTGTTTCCAAACTGTACTGAAGGGGGAAGCCCTCAAAATGTACGAAAGCTTTCCCGACTTGCCAAAGCAAACCTATGAAGCCCTTTGTTATAACATGGGTTTAATGTATATATTTGTCATCGCAACGCGACGAGGACGCTTTAATAACTTTACGCATGCGAGTGCAGGGAGAACGCAAATCGGTAGCCCTGTACGGACTTGACTTGCAAAACCTCGTGGACAAAGCGTTCCCCGAAGTCGAGGGTGAACAACGCGACGCATTATTACAAACGTTCCTCCGACAAGGACTACAACTGGAACTAAAATCAGGTGTAATCGGAAAGACATACCCATATTTTAAGCATATGATGGATAAGCTCAAGTATAAGGAGGACGCTATTCTAGTGTCGCAGAAGGAGGTAGTAGGGACACCGGTTCGCAAAAACCGCTGCTCCAAGACGGTAAACTGCATGTCGCAAGGAGGTGAGGATACCCAACTGGTAGATCAAATACGCGAAGCTCTAGATGACAATAAGCGCACTACGGCCGGCAGCGATGCTACAATCGCTCGGCTTATTGATTCGCTAGATAAACGCACCGAGCAACACCAACTAAATGCGATGATGCAGAATGGTGTGACCCCGGCAGCCGGCGCTAAAGCTATTCCAGCAGCACCCATAGGTAACCAGTGCTTTCGATGCTGTTTTGTAGGACACTTCGCCCGAGAATGCCCATACTACCGAGTAGACATGTACGACCCCCCGCAAAATGAGTATACCGCTTGGCAACACGCGCAGCCCCAAGCTACACGTCGAATGTACCCGCGCCAACTGTTAGCGGTTATTCTAGTGCACCCAGCAGTATAGCAATCGTCCCCGATATCGAGTAACTGAACACCGAGGAGCAGGCCGATACTCACGACGCGACGACTGGAATCATCAACGAGGACCTGTAGACTACGGGCAGCAGGGATATTACCGCCCTGAATCCGCTCAGAATACGTACGGGAATTACGGTCGAACCGAATATTACAACCGATCACGCGGCCGTGATGCAAACGGATCTAACTCCAACAATTGGCATAATAACTATCACTTCGCACCTAGTGCACGTTACAACAATTGTCACCAAGCAGCACCATTTCGTCCACGCGTACCTAGTACTAGTAACGGCTGGCACAACGGTAATCAAGTAGGGGCAGCCCCTCGAGCCAGGGTTTCGAAGGCGCCCATGAGCCAAAATGAACACTCAGCACGCCGCAACGCAGGAGTTATGTCAGCAACTCGAGCAGCTGACCCCGAGCTTGCGCACTGTCTAGATGTCATGCCACCCGAAATGTCAATTTTAGAGGAACGCCCGGGAGCTGGTTTGAGCGCCCGATCGGCACAAATAAATACAATGATCGCTAGAGACAACACAATATACGCATATGATAGCCCAAACATCGAAGCAGAAAACGAGGGTCAGGACGAATTTGAACCCGAACCAACACCATATCAATTGAACTTATTGCAAACGAACAGAACACCAGCACGAATATTGAAGCAGGCGACCAGGTCGTGGGGCGACAACGGAGAATTCAACGCAATTGAAAACGAATCAACCTGTACAGTAGAAGTAGGGCGTAGTAAGGAACAAGCTAACTATAAAATCGAACGGCGTTCGGCTTCATTGTCTCCGACCCCTGGCGCGCAGGGTGTGACTCGTAACTTTGTGAGTAATGGTTGGCCAACCGACATATGTGTATATCCCAAAACGGAGTCAACGCGAAGTGATGGAAACCGAGATACTGAGAGGAGTGAGAGGGGAGGAGCAATTGAGGATCTAAGGGAACCAAAGGAACCTAATGTACCTGATATGCCTAGTGACAAATATGGGAGATGGCCGTTCGGACTTCGGGGGCCGATTAATAGGGCATCCGTGTCTGGCAATGACCCAAACGCTGGCACGTGTAACCCATCTAAGGCAGCTGCATATCAGAGGAAACCTAATGGACTTATGGATGTGGGACCTAAGGGACTAACGGATGGAGAACCTAATGAACCTAATGGAAGGAAACCTAGAGAGACGCTTTTCGGACTTCGGGGGCGGATTAATAGGGGTCGCGTATCCGGCGAAGGCTCTAACGCCGGCAAGGTAACACCTGATGAATGCGCGAATTTTCATAAAGACCACATAATGGTCGAGGGCGATGGAGACGAAAGTCCTAGCCTTAGTCAAAATTGTATGTGTGTAGTATGGTGTAACTGTATGAAAGTTGTTGCTGAAGTTGTTGATTCAGGGGTTCATGTAAGCGCGGAACCAGAAGAACCTGCAGCAGTAGTAGTGAACCTAATAAAACTTAAAGGTAAAGTTGTGGAACTAGCGGATACCGAGAACCTAATGCAACCTAATTTAGTGGAACCTAGTAGATGGAATGGAGTACTGAGTAACCTAGCGGAAGGGAACCGAGACCCTAAGGAAGTAAATGAACCAAAGAACCTAGTGGATGCATCCGATACTAAACTGGCTCCCACCACTTTAGGGCGGCCGTGTGAGACCCCTGTAGCTTTTCAGCCGACCGGGGAAGTCCGTAAAAGACACTGGTCAGGTGTGATGGAGACCTTCGGAACACGGGTCAGTCCGATTGTCCTAGCTCCGTTCAAAATTTGAAAGCGTATGTGCACCCTAGTATCTTTAGAGGCCGGCGAAGATCGTAGAGGACACTGCCAGGAGAAGGGAGGCGTTGGGATGTGGGCCGTCCCGGTGGCCCGAGCTCCGTTCAAAATTGAAATTTATGTGTAGGGCTGAACTCGTATCGAGTCCGATCCTTGAGTGTACGGACCGTGGGATCTGAAGGGTCGGAAATCGCGGTTTGCTTCTATCGTGGCATCGTCAATCCAACCGGCAGGTGAACATGTGTGCTTGAATCTGAGTCGGCCGGAACCGGCGAGTCTAGCGTGTGTGTAGAACCGGAACGAGAAACTGTGCCACATGTGAGCGAAGAGCGTTCCGAGCCTCATGGAGACAAAATTGATCCGAGTGTCGAAGATATTTTTGGTGTAGATGATCATAGTAGTCGAGCAACAGTGAACCTGATTTTAAGTGGTAAAGATAAGAGATTGGAACCAAAGGAACAAGCAGAACATAACATTGAACCGATGGAACCAATAAACACTAGTGTAAGCTCGAATATTATGATTGTAACGCCCATAGTACTAGGAACGAGTACAAACGCCCTAGCAACAACTCGAATTGTGGAACAACCAGTGGCACAACCAGAAATAGTAACCTGTCATCTAAGCAGGGAAGTTGTAAATGAAATTGGATATGGAACGACCGGATTGCCGGTCAACCTGACGGACGTAATTGAACAAACGCTGGCTACACCTAGGACGCTGCGAATTCGATCAATTTTGGAGCCCATTGACGCGAACCTCATCACAGAACTTGTTAGCGATCACGTAGCAACACCTGAACCGGCCACGCACCAACTAAAAATACAAGCTAACAAACAACACAGTCTTGACTCAGCGATAGGAAAGATATTTTCGAAGGGTCCTACCGAAGAAAATGTGGAACCCCTAATTCTGCAGGGATTACCCAAAGAGGAACACTTGACATTGTCGGGTCCACAGTCTGAGCTCGCACCTACAATCATAACCCTGGAACCTGGGAAAGTTCCCCGCTATTCATTCATACCCCCTCGGCTACGCCCAGGAAGAGAAAAGGTACTCGCAAGGGCCCTATTTTATCGGAGGGTCATAGCTGTGTCGGCACGGATTTGCCATGCCCACCAGTTTCTCAGAGTTCGGGGGGCTGGAACGGCCCAACTGGAGCGACGGCGGGACGTTGCCGTTGTGTCTGGGCTGTTAGGGTATGCATCTCCGTTCCTGCACACTATGGCAGAGGTACACGTCAGCAGTAGCATGGTAAGGCACCTCGAAGGTTCACTAGAATTAGTTGCCCGGGTATTAAATTCAATGAGCATTACTGAAGCCATCACTGAATTATACCGCTCTCATATCCCCATCCTTCAAACATGCCAGGCGTGTGAGGAACAACGCAACACAAACTTTATGCTCACAAACGGCTGTACTTTTGTTACCTATCACGGCGAGTGGGACTATGTCGGGAATTTGTCGGCAGGGTATGGAACGATTCGACGCAATGGAAATGTTACAGTCCAACGAAGCCGTATATACGGATTGCATACAGCTTCCGAGTTGAACGCCTATAGGGATGCTAACTGGGAATGGTTAGAAACTGTGACCAGCGCACCTTACCAGCTAGACTACCTCGTTGCTGAATATGGTGAACCAGGTCCCATTGCACCGGTGCTGTCAATCGACCACATCATATATGCAGTAATGGCAAATGGTCTTTTTAAGGAAGTAGGTAGTAAGCAAGAGCGCGAGGAGTTGACATACCTAAGATTATTGTGGCTGCGCCAGCCTACGCAAAACATCTGGCAAGTAGATCCGAGCGAGGACATGGACGCCATCCCAGCCGTCAACCCAGACGCGGACATAACGTTCATGGACGAGGAAGGACTTGAGAGAGAGTTGAATACATCGCGCAGTGACATGAGTGAGGACGAGTTTGACATGCCCGCTATTGCATTGCTCGACTCCGACGACGTAGTTTCCGAACTCGACTCCCTCTAGGACAACGACGAGCTCGAAAACGAACCAACAATGACACAGATGAGAGTGGCCGAGTAATACTGACCAGGTCGGTACGGCCCCTCTCAAACATACTGAGCCAACGATATACAGCAGCTGTAGGACTGTGAGGCCGAGGAACTAGGTTCGTGGGAATAATGCTTTTCCTCCTCATCCTCCAACAACTGGGGCAAACTCAGGCAATCGTCACGCTATTTTCGGAGCAGGTAGCGCGCCTAGGAGCCATGGTCAACTAACAAGTGGGCACCTTGATAGAACCGCAGGGTCTGGTAATAACCGCCTCGCGATCCACTTTTCTACCGATCGTTTTGCGATTGTCCCTAGATGGGCTACAACCCAGCAGCCAAGCAACCGGGATGGCCTGGTGTGTTTACACTCCTAGAGGTAAACCATGTCTGGGAGACTGCTGTCCCAACCCTAATTGTACTACTATGCCGGATTTACAACGTAAAGTTCAGGAGTTAGAAAGGGAACTACGAAGTACATATCAAGGCGTGTTAGACACGAGCTACTATATGGTTCTAATGCGCGAGTACTGCGAAGTGAACGTTCATTTTTGCGAAGAGCCTAGGGCTCGGAAGAAGAGATTTCTCGCTGTATTAGCTGGAGCTGCTGGCGTAGTTACAGGATTTTTAGGGGTTGGAGTAGCTTTTACAAGTGCAGTGCACCTAAATGACCTAAATAAACAGGTGGTCGCACTATCTAAGGAAATGCGAAATACTTACAATGTAGCCTATCGTAACTCGCGAGCGATCATGAAATTAACACGCGCTAACGAGGAACTCTACTCATTCCTACACCATGAAATGCAGGAAGTTGTTAGCATGATGGAACAAGTAAGGTGCGAGGAGCAGCGTTACGTTACGGAGGTCCATCGTGAGTGGGTGAACCATATATTTCGCACTAGCTTGCGCTCTTCAGTTGACGCAGTCATGGAAGCCATGATGAGCGGGCAGCTGTCGCCAAAAGTGGTGGACGCCACGACCCTAAAGCGTCTATTCGAGAAGGATCCGAGGATATTGCAAACCATACTAACACGTGAGCCGGCGCTAGCCTACCAGTTTGGGCAGATTTACCCGGTACACATCGACCTGGGCACGTGTAAGTTTGCATTCATTTTGATTGTACCATTAGTTACGTCGGATACAACGTTGGCTGGAGCGTACCGGAGCGTAGCGCGCATATGAGACTACCTCTTTCGGAATACGCCACGCGAGTTGAACGGGCGCGGTATGACGTGTTGAACTTACACGCATGCAGCACACGACCCGGTATCGCTTTCTGAGAAGTTCACGCATTGGCCATCGATCATAACTCACGCTGCCTGGATAGGATCATCATGGGCGAAGACGCTTCAGATGACACACGCTACATATGCAAGAATAGCGCATTGATCGGGCCAAGGGTCAACCATACCGACGTTTACACCACCACTCAAGGAGTGTTAATTCGAACCGCCGAGCCCAAAGCCGTTGTTTCCAAGAAAAAACACCTCAGCCATGTCACCCGCGGAGAAACCATCATGATACCAGAAAATGGAGTGCTATGGCTGTTGCACAGCAATCATACCCAACTAGTGGTCGGACCACTAATGCTCGCTAGCACACTAGATGCTCAGGAGGTCACTGCTCACATTGGACCCAACATCACTGTACATGGCTACCCAGGTATCCCTCTTAGGCCGATCACCTGGAGCTCATTAGAGCACGCCAAGACTACGAACCTACAAGTCCAGCAAATAGCAGATGAGCAGCTGAAGAAGGTAATCGACTTTCCCTATATCACTACCACTGGAGTAGCTCCTTACCTATGGATGCTCATTGTGCTGGTAGTTCCTGGAATAGGAGCAATAATTTACTTCAGAAAGAAAGCTGGCTTCTGCCTAATGCATAAAAGGACGCTTACAGCGCTGGTGACAACAATGACCATGCAGCCGGACGGACCCAAGGCGACTTGAATTGAGCATCAAGACTGGGAACGAGTACGGCACTCCAGATGCTGCTCGACCAACGGTCTCAGCCCCAGCCGGTTCCACGGAACACCTGGAACTGCAAGCACTTAGCCCTTGTCGGTCAGCCCGAATAAACTCCACCAACGAGGACGAAGGCGTTGTTCTGGTAGAACCCACTGATCTACTTGCTGTGTCCGAGTATGCACAGCGTAGGGGACATCGTGCAATAGCCTACCACAGGCAGGTCAATGCAATGCACCACATGGACGCACCGTTGCTTATCAACGCCTTCATCTACCGGATACCGGTCCTCACGTTGATCGATACAGGCGCGGACGTCTCTATCGTATCACAATATCTGGTAAGTAAGTTAGGCCTTCAGCCCCGTCCAGACGACTCAACGCGGATAGTATCGGCCACCAAGCAGGAATTCGCCTTGGACGGTCGCATAAGTGTACCCGTATCAATCGGACCCATTAAAGTACAGTTGAATTCTTTGTCACTCAAACCGCCCCATATCACTGTATTTTAGGAATAAATTTCATATCGTTACTGCCAAAATCCATCATGAACTTTCGCGAGCGCTGTTTAGAAATTGCCGTATACGAGGAAAAAGCTAAAATACCTTTTGCATGCTTGGAGCGTTACGACCCACCGCTAATCGCCGTAATGTGCAGGAAACTCACTACCATCGAACCAAATATCGAAACTTTCATCAACGCTATCCCTGAAATTGCTAACATAGGTGTAGGACCCGCTCTATTGTCCCCGCTGCTGAAATGACTGATATCGCAATGGCACACGCATTGGTGCTTAGTTGCTGATTCACAGAATAATGCGCCCATCTACTAGAAAATTTTTGTTACATAAGACATGTCGTACGTAGCAGTGTTACATACGACATGTTGTATGTAACCCGTGTTACACACAACATGTCGTATGTAACCAATGTTACATACAACATGTCGTATGTTACCAGTGTTACATACAACATGTCGTATGTAACCAGTGTTACATACAACATGTCGTATGTAACCAATGTTACATACGACATGTCGTATGTAACCAATGTTACATACGACATGTCGTATGAAACCAGTGTTAAATACTACATGGCTCTACCTCTGGCTACATAACTCCTTATGGCTTTAGCTTTGTGACTCTGCTTAATCATGTTGTCACTGTCACGCCAACTAGGATGCAAATTCACTAATAGTAGCAAACACCACCAGTTGAGAGATTGAAAGGATCATTTTGAGCCCCTACACTTGCCGTATGCATGAACACCAAGCGAATGTAATAATATTCAATATATTAAGATAGTCAGATACCTATACACTAAATCAGGGTTTGAATATACGTCTCAGTGAGTAAATTTAAAAATTTAACAAATTTGTTACCTAAATTGAGAATCTTTAGCCTCCAGCAGCATGGTAATATCATACCTAATGCATACTTAAAATACCATGTTTGTGCAGTTAAACAACCTTGCAACAGACACTTCGGAAGCTTTTCAAAACTGGAAGACATGGCAAGAATCTGGAAGGTCATTCACTTACATTCATTTTCTAAAAACTACATAACTTTTTTCACAATAAAAAGTGGAAGTTGCGCCTACCTATGCATCTGGCACGCTCTGTAGCTCCTGCACTACAACACCTTTTGCCCTAATACAAAAAATTTGTTATCATTTCGAAAATTAAGTTTTTCAAGTTCTAATCTTAACCAACATTTAATTCGTCAAATCGGTTGCTTATCATATGGCTTTGCAAGAATTTAGGCATGAAATTATTGAAGCAGCACAAATCAAGTCTGGGTGCACAAGAAGATTCTTCGGTGTGTTGATAATAATTTGCAAACGTTCTTCAGTTCTAGTGATGTATCACACGAAACACAGAAAGACATTTTTCTTGCTAAAAATTTTGCTGATGACTGTTACGTCAGAAACATCTGCTCGCTCTGCTCTCTCCGCTTCTGTAATTTTAAATTATAGACTATTACTAAATACGATAGAGTTACACGTTGTAGTTATATACATCCAGTGGAGCTAATAATTTTGTATTTTTTTTATTTGGCAGTTTTCATACTATCGCCAATTATATATTAATCTTGAGTTTGCATTGCACGTCAATTGCAGAATATGCAGTCAAATTGTTTGTATGATACAACAATGTTGCACTCTCCTCTGACACTGTGATTAATTATACAGCAGCCACTACACGGCTTAATAAAGTGTATTGATATAAAACAAATAATAATATTCTCGCGCACCACTATCAGAATTCTCTGTTCAACACACAATGTAAAGTCAGAATTTGGTGCAATCACTTGAAATATATAGTCAGCGCAAGGGGGAACACATTTCGATAATTAAATTTCAATGCACATTTCGACGCATATTGACGTGGTCTGGCTAATGAGCATTTATGGGGATCGGGTATGGTTTTTGGTGTGCAGAATTCACAAAAAATGTACGCTGTCACTGAATATCGTGATTTGTAGCAAGCATGATTGTTCAAGATCCGAAGTTCCAGTCGGATGTAGCCGAGGATTCCATAATTACAAATATCCAAAATTGCGCACCAACAAAAATTACATACCAATTTCAATGGAAAACCAAAAACATTTAGGGGTACATACATTTAGGGGGTTTAGAGCGAAAATTTTTTTAAAGTTATGAGATCAACAGATACGTTGTAAGTATAGCGAAACTAAAAAAATCAAAATTTTTACTGGATAAATTGCCTTGTACAATGCAGATAAGCAGATATGGCTACCGTTAGAGGTGCTGGGTTTTTGAAGCACTCGAAAAACTTGCCCACACTAAAGTTCAGGTCATCACAGAATATGCTGTGTGTCCTGTTTTTAGCGCTCTTTAAACATTACGCAAAGTTGTCAGCGTACCATGGTTAAGAACATAGATCCGTGATGTCAGAGGTTGCAGTGGAACAGCGAATAAATAGGGGGTGATGGTTCATCCGATCGGCCAGGAGGGCGGCGTCAGCACGGATAAGTTTTCGAAAATCTTTGGGACTTAAATTTTTCCTAATTTTTGCCAATTTTTTACCGATTTCTGCCAGTTTTCCTCCAATTTTTGACAATTTTTTGCTATCCGCCAAATTTTTGGCAATTTAACTCCGATTTTTTGTTATTTATTGCAGAATTTTCCGCACTCGTTCGGGGACGGGGAGGGGGACGATGCCATTAGGATCGGTGTATCTTCTAGGGGATTGGAGTCGCCCAGACGTAGGGGGTTCTAGCCTCATGGGGATGATCCCTTTCCTCCCAAAATGAATGTATCGATGAAGCGATGTTACTGAAGTAGCATATTCACTGTCCAGACATTTTAAAAACATGTGATACTTCATAATTATAAACATGGACAACAAATATCTTGCTGAGTTTTCTAATTGAATATGTGCGGATGGAATATAGTAGACAGGAAAGTAGCTGGTATAGGTAGGACGAACGAGTATTTTTGCGGGCAAAATTATTCTGTAGAGGAGACGTAAAACATAAAAAAATTTCGTACCTTCAAATTGGAGGGGGCACCAATGCCAAACTGGACTCGGGCACCCAATATCAAATTGGAGGGGGGCACCAATATCAAACTGAAGGGGGCACCTGTGTTAAACTGGAGGGGGCACCAATACCAAATTAGACGGAAGACCATTATCAAACTGGAGGGGAGCACTAATATCAAATTGGAGGGGCACCAATATCAAACTGGAAGGGAGCACCAATATCAAACTGGACGGGGCAACAATATCAAACTGGAGGGCAGCACCAATATCAAACTAAAGGGAGACACCCAGGGCCAGAGCAGCCACCCCATACCCCCAAATAGTGGGGGCCACCACCCTGGCAAGGGAAATCTATTAAAATCCACATGAACAGTTGGATCATTAGGATTCCACTCTAGCAGGGCCACCATCTCGAAAATCTAAAAGCAGAGGGACTTTCCAGGAGGCTTCTCAGGCATTTTGCGCCCTAGGATAACGATTACGCCGACATTGTTCAAACAGTCATTGAGCTAAACGAGGTCAGACGAAGGCGGTTTCAATCATCGAAGTTTGTATAAGCTGTCAAGACACGATGTTTGTCGTTGGTTCTTTGATCTTATCAACAGTATGCTCGCTTTCGAAAATGGGGAGCCTCGACTTTGAGAGGGGCCGCACCCGTAGCTGCTCTAGCACTTGGGTACCAATATCAAGCTAAAGAGGGCACCAATATATCAAACTGGAGGGGGAAACCAATATCAAACTGGAGGGGGCAAAAATATCAAATTGGAGTGGGGCACCAATATCACATTAGAGGGGGCACGAATATCAAACAGGAGGGAAACACAATTATCAAACTGGAGTGGGGCACCAATATCAAACTGGAGGGAGACACCAATATCAAACTGGATGGGGACAAATATCGAACTGGAGTGTGAACCGATATCAAACTGGAGGGAGCACCAATACAAGGTGGACGGGGGCACCAATATCAAATTATAGCTGAGTTTCGTAGAGTTATGGGTTCCAGTGTTACATACGACATGTCGTATGTAACACTGGTTACGTACGACATGTCGTATGTAACATTGGTTACATACGATATGTCGTATGTAACACGGCTTACATACAACATGTCGTATGTAACACAGCTACGTACATGTTTTATGTAACAAAAATTTTCGAGTAGATGGGCGCATTATTCTGTGAATCAGCAATAGGAGTCAGCGGACTATACCAATCGCGGTAATCAACTTTAGTAACACGCCAGTCACCATATACTCAGGACAAACTATTGGGCATGTCGAGACCATGAGCAATCCAATAATACAATTCCTTAAAGACCCCAATCAAAATTTGATACGATACGAGGAACATAAGGAGGCGAAGCAGCTAAATAATATAACTGCCCACCCTGAAGGGATTATCCAATATATCGAAGCGGACAAACGGTCCATTGATCACGAACGGGCTCAAACAGTATTGAGTAAAATAGACTTCGATAGAACGCTACTGTCGCCCTTCGAGTTAAAACAATTGAAAACTGCAATCGCTGAACATGCAGACGTATTCATCACGCAGGATTGTGATTTAGGAAGATATACCGAACACCGGCATCGCATAGACACCGGGGATGCAAAACCAATCAAACAAGCACCGCATAGGCTGGCGCATTCCTTACGTGAACCGCTTAGGGAAGAGCTAAACAGTATGCTCGACGCAAACCTCATAGCCCCATCGAGTTCACCTCGGGTATCTCCAATAGTGTATGTACCAAAGAGGGATGGCTCTCTCGGACTCTGTGTCGACTTTCGGAAGGTCAACACAATAGCAGAACAAGATGCGTACCCACTGCCACGCATAGATGACATACTAGGGGGTGCCTCAGGAACACGGAATTAATGTCGAGTTTAGACCTAAACAAGGGATTTTGGCAGCTGGAATTGGATCCCAAAACCAAGGATAAATCATCTTTTGTAACGGTACACGGGCAGTACGAGTATAATGTCCTACCGTTCGGTCTAAATTCATCCCCCGAAGCCTTTCAACGCTGCATGTCAATGATTTTGAAAGGACTCGAGTTTGAAAAATGTTTAATATACATCGATGACATACTAGTTTTCTCACCATCGTTCTAGGCCCATCTGGCAGATTTGATTCGTGTTTTTGATCGTTTCCGTAAAGCGAATTTAAAGCTCAAACCATCAAAATGTCACTTCGGACGAGGCAGCCTCAAATACTTAGGACATACAATTAGTACCGAAGGTGTCATACCAGACCCAGAGCAGGCAATAGCCATAGAAGAATTTAAACGTCCGGTGTCGTTGAAACAGCTCCAAAGTTTCCTGGGGCTTTTGGGCTGTTACCATAAATTTATTCAAAATTACTCGGACATATGTGAACCATTGAATGAATCAAAACGCAAGGATATAGAATTCAAATGGACCCCTAGGTGTGAGGAAGCCTTCAAGAAATTGAAACAAGTACTATTAGATGAACCGGTCCTAATTCACCCTGATTTCACGCAGCCGTTCATGTTGCAATCGGACGCTTCCGGATATGCAATGGGTGAAGGGTTATCCCAGAAAACTAAACAAGGAATCAAACCCATTGCATACGCTAGCAAGGCCCTCCTCGATTATCAAAGCAGGTACCTTGCAATAGAAACCGAGGCACTCGCAATTAGTTGGGCTGCACTGCATTTTAAGCATTACCTAGTAGGCCACGAATTTCACGTCGAGACCGACCAAAAACCACTCAAAACACTGTTTGATAAACCACCCAGAAATTCACGCTTATCCCAATGGCGAAGTGAGCTATTACTCGAGTTTGGGGGATTCGAGATATTGTACAGACCATGAAAGAAAAATGGCAACGCCGATGCTCTATCACGCGATCCAAGGTACGACCCATCTACACTTGAGGAATCAGGAGATAAATACGAAGTCCTTATGATGAGTCGAGGACGACCCACCGGACCTCGCCCGCCAACAACTTGCGCAACATTGGATCAATCGCACCTGCCGTATCCCGTACGTACTGTAGCACAGCTTGCAACTGGCGCGCCAAATAACAGGAAGCCCAATAGCCCCACCAGCGCAACCCATCCCTGAAGCGATCCCATCGCAATTAGTTGCCGATACGCAAGCAACTACAGTACCCCCAGCAACGCTGACACAGCAAGCAGCCACGCTAAGCGCTATCCCAATTAGGATGGATCCGAGAGAAACACCGGTAATGTCGGTACGCACAACGACTATCTCGGGTCCTGAAGGTAGACCTCAGGTCCGAGGTCCTAAAAGACAGTTTCGCACCGAGTCAGAAACAATGGGCCTAAGAGCAACTACACTACCGACGGTAAGGAGTTTGATAGGCTCATGAAATTTATGATGCATTATGAAACCGAGATATTACCAACCGTCCAAATCGAGGACGCACAGGATACTCACGAAAATATATATCTGCCGTTCCTTTCGGACCTCCCAGATTTTAATTTAGTGCGCCTTTTACCATGTATCCAGCGAAACGATCCCGAATTGGGTCCAATTTGGTGGTACCTGTATAATAAAACACGGCCTAAGGCCGAATTGGGTGCGCTAAGAATAGAAATGCTAGCACATTATGTCGAGCTATCCGCGGATACAAAAATATTATGCATGCATCCACTATAACCGGGGGACATAAATTACAAATTATGCGTGCCTATCACGCTCGTACAGCAAATCATCAAGCATTAACATAACACCTTGTATGGAGGGCACCCTGGCCGCGATCGGCTATTAGCAAAATTAAAACAATTTTATTATTGGAAGGGTATGTCCGAACACACGCAACAATGGATCAGGCGATGCACCCTATGCCAGTCCGCAAAGGACCCGATCTCCCGGATAACTACCGGATTGGGTAGGGTTACGTTGGCAAATCAACCAATGTATCGTGTATTCGTGGATATACTTGACATTCAAGTTAGGTCGCAAGCAGGCAATCGCTATGTTGTTGCGTTTATAGATCAATTTACAAAATTCGCAATAGCAGTAGCGATAAGACACCAGGATGCTCACACATTCGCTCACATATTCTTATATGAGCTAGTCAATAGGTACGGAGCTCCCAGGGAGCTGTATTCTGATAGAGGAGATGCCTTTACCGCGCACATGTTCGAAGAGCTGTGCCAGGACATGCAGATATTTCGGCACATGAGCCTCACATATCATCCGCAAGCAAATGGTGAGATTGAAAGATTCAATAGGACATTACTCTACTTATTGCGAGTAAGTGTACCACAAGAGGATCATCATTCCTGGGATGTATCCTTACCATTTTGTATATTGGCTTATAATTCTTCGGTACACACAGCCACCAAATATCCACCATTTTTGCTAATGCACGGATTTTATCCTAGTTTGCCCGGAGAATACAACACGCATAGTGCAGCAACTGGGTACACAGGTGCTCACTCCTATAGGGTCAACGCGCAGCGCTGGATGGCTGCTATTAGAGAACGTGCCTGTCAATCAATGAAGGCCGCCCAAGAACTAAACCGGCTAAGATACGATAGACCATTTAGTGAGCCCCGCTTCCAAACAGGAGAATTAGTGTGGGTCTACAGGCATGATACCACACCAGGAACATCTAGAAAACTCACGCCTCGTTGGTGCGGACCATACGAAATATTAGGAACCACCCCGCCATGCATGCGTTTCTGAATGCACTCTAATCCGAAAGGTATGGCGCATGTCGTACACATTAATAGAACTAAGCCGTGTCTTCGGGCATTAGAACTAATACCTAAAGTAGGAGATTGGCTGGGTCAAGTACACGCTTCCGTGCTGGAAACGGGTTTGAACGAACCAACCCAGCGAATTATCGCTGATAGGGACTTCGTCACTGAAATAGCACCTGTAGACGAGGTAGAAGTACGCACAGTAAGGACAACAATCAGTGATAGTTCTGACACTGAGAGTGTAGAAATGGATGACCCTAATGACCCTAATCTATACCGCCGGACATACGCCGAGATCGAGGCCGAGCAAGCAGCAATGGAACACATTGAGTACGACTACGAGCCTCAGAACCCACGGACGGTCAGGAATCGGATTCCACTGACTGATCCGGACAGAGAAATAGAGGCAACCTGGCCACCTGTAGCGCAAGAACAGGTTACTAGTCGGCAGGCTTTCTCATACATACCAGAACCTGGTAGCCGGGACACGCAGATAGAACATGAACGGCATGCTGTGCTAGTAACCATGATGGAAAGAATAGTGTCTATCAGTGAGGAAGTTCAATTCGGCGTACCGACTGTGGATGTTGGAATCCTCGAGGGACAGCATTTCTACCCAGCAGATATCACGTTATCTACCACGCCACGCGGAGTTTCTGGGGGAATCGTCGTCCCTGGACCATACACCTCAAGGGATCTACGCTACGTAATCATGCTCGCTGCGCAGGACCACCCACTATTTCAATCGCGACCAGCTGAACATATCATGGCGTCACGACTGCGAGTACCAATGGAAATGTCAACTCAAACTGTTGGAGACTATACAACAATGCGTCCTTACAGCGCTCCGCCAGTAGCCGCCGACCGACCTATGTCTCCCTACCATTATGTCTTTCGTGAACCAGCTATCACTCACCCACCCCCAGGGTCGCCAATGTCCAGCTATTTGTCAGAGATCTCCGGAGAGGCCACGACAGTGGACGTGAGACCAGCCGAAGCAGATGATGAGTTAACTAGCCAAATCTCGCAGGAACCATCGTCAGCCGACAGGAAACTTCAAGCAGTGGCTCTAGAACGCCTAGCACGCAACCAGGAACCTCTGGCTCACTAAGCGAATTCACGCTTGCGGAATCAATCAGTGAAACACCAGCACCTCGGAGTGGAACTAGTCGACCAGTAACTCTAAATACTCCCCTCGCACAGGAGCACCGCCGCAGGAGCGAGGAAAGGCCCTGGTCGGACGGACTACACAACGGAAGCAAGCCGCAACGGTACTATGGGGTTCCACTATACAATTCGCCGCCACTGAACAACCGGGACCGTCCACAGTGACCATAACTGAATTGATAAGCACCACAGCCAACACCACCACCTCCTCAGGAGTAATACGACTCAGTACCACCTACGCAACGGCCCCAACTAGACATATTCTGCATCGTCAGGCTAGAGACCGTGTCGTTCGGCCATACGGCGCAGCATCTAACGAGGAAGTAGGAGATGCCCTACGCAGGCCCAGACGTGTGACTTTCCAGGAACCAGGGACGACCATTACCGGCACCCCAGGAACCTCAATCAGACTAGCCTCTGCTACACGCCCACAATCTACTAGTGTCATCACTTCAATGACCAGCGCATCACTATTGACAGCAAGACAACTTTTAATGGGAGGACGTTCCCCAGGCGGGACCTTACCACCAACTACATTTCCGCGTTACCACTTCAGCCAAGAATTACACCCCGCCGCATGGCGACAGCGTGTACCTCGACCACCACCCCATGAGGAATCCGGGTCCGATGAGTCGGATCCGCAGGTAGACTAAATTACCCATCATAATGGTACGTACCCCAAGGTAGAACCCAAAACCACTGCAAAGCCCAGAAAAGGGATGGAAGTTAAGGCGGACCTAATTTTCATCCGTATTATGTAAACTTACCAGTGTTTCCTCCATTCTAGATGCGCCGCAGCTACAGCCTCAACGATCTTCAGGCGCCCCGGATTCCGCAGGGAGTGCTGCACATACTTGCAACGTGCGACGGACATCGCTATCCGGCCGTTCCTCGAAGCTACATGAGCAGCTCACGCTTCTCTGACGCGGTTGCTCCCGAACGATCCAATTGGACCACGCTGGCCAACGAACACTTCCTGCACGGCGGTTTCCCACACAATGGCCGCCAACTCAATAGCGCCACTGAACATTATTACCTAACGATTCTGGAGTTGTTAGGTTTCAACGCCACCGTCACTGAGATGTTGGATCAACAACTTTCCCCAAAGGAGGTTCAACTACGCAGGGTAGCCCTCCTACGCACTCTGCCCACGAACACTCGACGCTGGCTCCGCTCGTACCAGTCGCAAGTAATGCGCACAATCTGCCGGCAAAATTCTAGGAAGTCGACTACTGGGAAGAGCTAGATGATTCGGGTAACCGGCCGCTCCTTTGCGACTCGTTCGACAACCTCTGGGGCACTGGCGTCCACCGGAGCGAATGTGGCGTCAATCAACCGGCTAACCACAATGCTGGGCCACCTGCTATGCGGGATTCGGGCCTTCCACCGTGACCATCTAGTGCGGTGGCCGCGGGTCATCATTGTCGGCGATGAGCGAGCCCTGCCGTTGCTGGATGTGACCACAACTGGCTCCTTTTTGCGCCGCCCGGACTCAACATGATATCGTTGATTCATTGGGCGAATGTCTTCTCGACTTCGCAAATCGACTGCGTCATGATTCTTGACGGCTACAGAGACGTATGGCATTCGCCCAACAAGGTTTTCTCGCCTGGCGGCTATCTTAAACGGATCAAGCGCCACCTAATGGTCCTTGAGCGGCGTCTTCGGGCAGACTCGGCCGTCATCATAACTGCACCGGCTACCCACTGGGAGGACTTCAACGTTACGAGCTCCGCGAGGTTCAACGAACTCGTCACTCGGAGGACAAGAATGGTGCCAGGACATCAGACTCTCCTGAGCGTCATCATGCTGAGCTGGCCCGCGACGCCCGTGGGTGTTGAGGCCTGGGATGCGGTTGGGCGAGGAGCGACAACGGTGGCATGAGTCGGTGGTGTCTCAACCATTTTGGCCGCAGTTGCTCGAGTGGACTGAAGATCGAATTAAAGCCACTGACATGTTCTGGCAGATGGGTGAGGCGCACCTGTTCGCCTAAACTGAACCCTGTATTTGGTAAAGTAAGGCAGTACACACCAAGGGAGGGAGGAAGTGTCCGCTTCAGGCAAGCAGGGACAATAAACGAGATAGCATTTATAATGCAAAGTATAGATAAAGCAGGGTACAAAGACTCAAACAGCGAGCACTAGCGAAACATAATGGCTCCACGCAGAGGTAAGGCAAGTATCTTTTTGCAATTATTCTTGTAGATGGCCAGAACCTCACAATCCCGACGCAGCGACGAAGCTGAGCAGTCTCGGAGGCAATATGGCGGGCGCGTGCCAGTTGTCGGACCGTTCGCCACTCCAGAATCGGCTTGGTTCCAGCTCCCGGCAGTCCCAACTTACCGTGTGGACCTAACCAATCCATATGCGACGTTTTTGTTCCACGGTACCGATTGGCCGGAACTATCGAACAGGCACGAAGCCCCAGCACCATTCGACCACGACGGCAATACGTTATCAACCGTCGAAAAGCATTATCAAGTGCAAGTGCTATCGCTACTGGAACTAACCGACGCCGTCCGAAAAATCCTGCTCATGACTGGCACCCCGCTGTAAATCAACACTAGAACTCGAGAACTAAGAACGAACTCATCGACAGTGTTACCCAAGCCCGTCTCTAGCCGCTCTTCGAACATATTATGCGGCCAATCCTACTTAGCATATTCGCCACACCGGAATATGCGCGAATTCTGCGCCTTACTGAGGACTAACAGCTGATGGAGACCACTACAGACAATTTTTGGGGCGTCGGGCGCAACAACCAGTAACCACGACAACAAGAGGCACCAGTCCGCTGCCACAATGTCATGAGCAGGCTGCTCGAAGAAGTGCGGGACTACCGCGCCACCGGTTACGTTCGCTGGCCCAGGACAATTATAGCAGGCGACGCCCTGGCACTACCAATTTTAGAAATGGCCGCCGACAACAAGTGGACTGTCAACGGGTGGCCCGGATCCACCCTGGTACGGTTGCTGCAGCTGGCCAATGCTGTTCTAACGCCACAAACCAGCTGGATTGTCATCCTCGGCGGGTTCCAGTACGTATACCGCAAGGCACCAACGGAGCAGCTCCTTTCGTAAATTCAAGCGGCACCTTGGCGTACTCTCCCGTCGAGTCGCAGCCACGACCGCTATCATCATCGCGCCGCCGGTACCTCGATGGGCCGCCACCGATCAGAACGCTTTAGCTTGGACGACCGAGCTTAAGCAGTTGATGGCCAACCACCGGCAACAGCATGACACTTTTACAATGTCTACATGCCTTCCTGGCCAGTCGCGTTCCACACTGCGGACGCGTGAGAACGGAACGAGCCGCAAATGGAATGGCAGGAGCGGCCTCGTTTTGACGAACCGATGGTGTCCTATTATTGCCGGCGGAACTTTCGTGAGTGGGTAGGCCGTTTAGTTAGGGACGGCGAATTGGGACGCCTAACGCACTAATAGCAGCACCGAACTCATAAGAGCAAGGCAAGAATAGTACCGCGAGCGAATAGATTCAAGCGAGAGTTAACTGAAAACTACAAAGGAGACCTAAATGAGGCTAGTGGTAGCGAGAAGCAGCGAAAGCGAGCGGAAACCAACCAGGGCGCGATGCAAAATCTCTTAGAAAATATTGTTCGAGAGTGGATAAGTCGTAAGCACTAGTAGTACCGATTAACCTAAGTTAAACCAACATAATATCAAAACCCAAACAATGAAATTTTCGAATTTTCAAACCCAAGTGAAACCACTAACCAATACAACCTTAAAATATTTCTATGATTTTCAAGGGAGCTCCTGGGTCAGGCACCCCGGAAGCCGGACCCGTTCCTGGGGGTAACCGATCCCAAACACACCTTCGGAGGTACGTGCCAAAATATATGTACATAGACGCATTGATCGTGTAATATAAATAGAATTAATATTGTTTAAGATAACAATCATATGTGTGGAAGGATAACATAATAATTCTTGTGAAACCAAATAAAACTTTAAAAGCTTAGGCCATAAGGGAAAACTTCAAAAAATCCAGAAAATAAGGGAGAAGGAACGAGGTTTTTCTTGCATGCGTGGATATAATACAAAACAGTCGCCCTTCTGCTCTGAAATTTTTGAAATTTTTAAGCAAATTCTGGAAATCTGGCAAATTTTCTCTAAATTTTCGCGAATTTTCCGCAAATTTTCTTAAACTTCTACGCGTTATCTTAAAGCCTTAGAAAATTTTCTTACATTTTACGCTGATTCTTATAGCAATCTTAGATTTTTTCAAGCTAAAACGAATAACGGGCTGTATTTCTGCAGTTAAAATCCGGGCTGTAGATCTACGGATTTAACGGCGAAAATTCACACAAATCCATCTTTCCGTGCGATTTACATTCCTACCCTAAGTAAGGAGTCTAATAAATCAAAAAAATTTTAATGGATATAACAGCCCCAATTTTACAGAACCGATAAAATGCACACAACGCAGATAGATTCGTAGGGAACAGAGGGAAGGGACGACCGGATACCGGTGGAGTGCGACTTCCATAGTCATAGCCTATTTCGAAGCGTAAAATGTTATATAATGTGCGTATATTTCAATATAGATCGGTCAAATTTTTAGTTGTTTTGCTATGACTCTTTATTTAATCGCATGATTATGAATTTTTGATTTCCTGAATTTGCGCGTAAAAACGCTGTCAGTTGGAAGTGCGTAGTCGAATTTTAAACACCATCTGTGCCCAATACAGAGTGTTACTAGGCAACGCCATCGCCTATCAACCACATGTTAGTCATTGCGGAGCTGGAACGCCACGTGAACAAATGTGCTTTTTGTATTAGTTTTTGCGGATAGCTAATGTCATAGCTAGGTGCCAAGTAGTACGGTCATATTTAAACGTACGGTAAATGTTATTGTCGGGGTGTACTAGGCTACCAGGGATCCCGGGGTCTAAATTTTACAAATTTTAATTTCAAAATTTTTAAACCATTAAATTCTTTATTATATATTTCCCTAAACTTTGGTTCTTTAAAATTATAAATTTTATAAATTTTGTTATTCTTATTTGCCTAATTGGCTTAAAATCACTCGTTTCACTCATTAGGTAATGTACAATTAGGCTTAGTTTTCTAATTTTAGTGCAGTTGATATTTCGATAGCGCGGAGTTTGCGTTTTGACAGTTTTATGTTTACCCTATAATTAACGGTTTTTGTGTTTAATTGCTGATATGACGACGTAGCAACAAGCCGGCCTATACATATCCAGAAGTTCCGGGTTGTGTTAGAATAAAGAACAACGACGTTGACGAATCACACGAATAAGCTGCAAAGCCTACGGCAAACGGGAATGGTCAAAGATTTCGTAAATGGCTTACGGGTGTATGCAGCACGACACTAACTGCGAAAGGCATACTCGAATCAATTGTTGAAGAGGTCCTCAGGTCCGCTCCGCATTGATCACAGGATTAAAGAACAACATTCGAAACCGATTGGGTGCGCCGAAAGAAGAAACATTCACGATATTGACGGAGAAAGTTAAAGCGGTGGAGAGCCTCGATCAAAAATGACCCAGGGACTGCAAAGTATAAGCGACCAACGACCAAGATACCGAGAAATCCAATTGAGTAGACAGAGTCAAAACGAGTGCAAACCAAACGAGATCGAATACTGACCAAAATGCATGGCGACCGAGTTTATAAAGACTGCAAACGCAACGGCGTCCTCAACGGTGGAACAATCAATCGATACAGATGTCAATCACAACAGCAACAAATCGTGCAACCGTGGACGATACCGATACCAGTAATGCCAACACAGACCGGCATGAATTATCAAACCGGTGGGAATGCAACAAGCAACGTCGCAAGCGATATATCCCGGGTTAGTGTCGCAACAATCAACGCAACCGTAAACAAATTGGCACAAAGAGCAAAGAATGTCAATATCGATGTCAACAACAGCAAAATCGGCAAACATTGACGAACCAAATGCCACCAAGGCTCAGCAACTTTGGAAGGCTAGGCCATACAACAGAACGATGCTTTCCAACAAACACAAAGCAAATCGAAAGAGGAGTGCGGATGGAAAATCGGCAACAAAACCAAAATCGTTACAGAGTGTGCCAAAGCCATCAAGTCCACGGAGCGAAAGAACGAACAATGAACCGGCGATACCGAGTGGAGTACAATAAAGAAAGAACATTCAAAAGGAACCAAACAACACAGAAGATATATCGGCTGAAGAAATAGAACAATTCGTAGCATTGAACCAAATAGATAGGACAGAAGAACGCGAACCATGTCACGTCCCGACAGTGCTGTCAATATACTACATCGATGCGTACCTGGAAGGAACGAAGAAACTTCGAGGCCTAATCGATACTGGGTCACAAATGACAATCCTTAGCGAAGAACAATACGAAAAACACTTCAGTCACTTGCCGCTCAAAGAAACGTCATTATGCCCGACAGCGTTCAACGAAGAATTCATAGAAAGAGCGATAGGCTACTTCTTCGTACCGGCCCACTTAGAAAAGAAGGTGCGAAAAGTACGATTCATTGTGATCCTAACCTTTTCCAAGATTGCGATAAATGGATACGATTTCCTAGCGGCATTCGAATTGGTAATTGACTATCTGCAATTATAAATATTTATGAATGGAAAATTGTTACCCCATAATTGGCGAATAAACGAAATGGGTTCGGTTCGGCAAGAAAACACAAAGCAAATTGAGTTGTGCAAAAGTATCGAACGCGCAATTACAAACAAAATTAAAGATGAGCAGAAAGAAGCTCTACATAAGGTCAAAGAAGAACAACCAAAAGGAAGACAAAGAACTAAGAAGCATCGAGTAATTGCAGTGGATCAAGAAGAATCCGATTCCGAAACAACATCGATATTCGAAACGGAGATACAAGCACAACCAACCCAAAGGAAGACAGTCAATGGTCCGACATTGAAAGCCAAGACGAAGCAAGAAGAGGCAAACAAATACTTACCGGTGACGGAAGGAAAGTGTACAGTCAAAAGAAACAATCGGAAGAACCTACGATAATGGTGAAGAAAACGGAAAAGAAAAAGCCACAAGAAAGAAAAGACGCACAAAGCCAAAAGATGGGGCAAACAAAGCATGGACCCAATGGAAAATCAAGCACAAAAAGCAAAGAACAACAACAGAAGGAAAAGATTTTAGTGATTGAAAACGTAATAATAACTAATGCAGAAGGCCAATTATTCGTAACTGTAGGCGAAACCTCAGAAGAAGAAGAACAGCCATTCGAAACCATAGGCAAGACCTCAGAAGAAAAGGAAGATACATTATTGTTGAACCGAAAAAAGTGTGACCCACGTGAATGCTAGCTTAAGTTGGTATTCACAGTCTGACAAGGTCGAGAAATAACCTGAATTTCGAAGCTTGTGATTTATCTGTGAGTGTTTGTTCCACATCAGTTTCAAATGTGACCGCTATTTTACTCCACGAAATGCACCATGTATAAAATATACACAAAAATAGCATATACTTACGTTAATACAGGATAAATCACACGACACACATTATGCCAATACTCCGCTTGAATTGTTCTTGAAATTTATGCGAGCAGCTTGCACCACCGATTGCGAAGAATGCCTAAGCTAAGCTGGCCTAAGACTTATCAGCCTAAGCTTAGCGCGGGTGAGCTTAAATAAACTTTTATCATGGGCCAGAAACCTAGGAATTTCTCTAAAGCGAGGTTTACACAGTTAAGAATTAGAAATTCTTGGAATTGAAAAATCCGCTCCCAAACTTAGACGAAAATTTGCGCGTTAGAGAATATCTTTTTATGAAATTCTCTGAATCCGTAACTCAAAACAAAATTTAAGATTTTCAAGAAAATTTAGCACAAACACACTTACATATCCGCTAATGTAAGTGTAATGGTTAAGGTACACAGGGGCTACACTCAAATCCGATAAGAACCTAAACTGTAGCCCTGGCACACAAATTTTTAAAATTATAATTATTTTAAATTTATTTGAATTATATTTTACACTCTCTTAATCTTACTGATTTTCAAGAAATAATAAAATCTTTAAATAAGGGATAGAAATACCAGAGGGATGAAGACCGTAACTCCTTAACGGATGGTCCAATTGTGCCCAAATTTGGTATAAGTAACCTACAGAGTGCTCTATGGAATCTGGCATTAAAATCTCATTTTGAACCAGTGATACCCCCTGTCCACTTCAACACGATTTATATAGTTCTTAAAAGTTTTAGTTTTCTGTGCTGGAAAAATTTTGAACTCAAAACTAATGCGATTTTAAAGCAAATGCACATATTACACACACTTCACACCTAATGCACAAACAATTCATATTACACACTTTCATATGCAAAATTACACGCATTATAAAGGATTTACATGTACTGAACAAAACAAACAATTACACATGAATTATGCCGTCATAAACACATGAATGTAATGCATGTATGAAGGGAATAAATTACACAACACATACATAAATACACACATGATAAACAGATGACGCAAGGCCTGCATTTTCCCACCGGAATGGTTATCACGATAGTTCATCACTTATAGCGGTTATAGGCACGACATACCACTATATCAAATCAAATAAACAAATTCCCTCATGTGAAGTAAAGTTAACGGGCTTCGGCCCGTCGTGTTTGGGGTTCACGACTTAATACGTCCCCCAGCTTCACATGAGGCAACCTGTTTACCAAGACAAAAGATCGTTACATTACCCTCTCCGCCACAAAAAATTTGTCCTGAAATTTCAAATTTATCGTAGGGGTAAAAAAATTGAGATGCACAGACCTTCTTATAATTGTGTCATCTATACTTATAAAGATTTTTAATTATTTAGTTGTGCAAATCATATTAATCGATACAGACTGTCTGATTACTGTTTTACATTAATACTATTCTGAAGATTGTTTTTTGAATAATGTTCCAAGAGGATGTACAAATGTTCATAATTACGGTGTTTCGCTATCATCGCCGTAGGTTACCATTAACAATTTCGCCACAATCGTATGCATATATCGAAAACACCACATAAATGTATCCGACCACCATCGTCTCACATTAAACCATCGCACACATACACGTCCGCCGATATTACATCTGGGGTTGTTTGATACAATATTATAGGCGATATTGGAGACATTTCCGCACCTGATCCGTAACCGATCCGCCATTGCCACTGGATTGTAATATTTTCGTACTGTTGTTTGCACAAAGCAATGGCAAGCCGAATTTCTTCGGCTGCGTACTGTGATTTCGGAGCATTTCGATCTGCAAGGAGACACAAAACGACAACGCAGAAAAGTATCTATAACTCTGGCAGTGTTTGAGACGTATGCAACAATCTTTTGAATGTTTTAAGGTTAGGGGCGAAGACAATGTCGGGGGATAGCCCATTCCATGCATCAACCGCGCGATAGGCAAATGAGTAACGAGCACAGTTTAACCGGGGAGAGAACCGGCTAGACAGCTTGACTAAATGGCCGCGAAGACGATCGTCGTGGTTGATAGTAAAGAAACGCGTTAGTGGGAGATCAACCAAGGCATGTGCCATTCGGTACATTGTTATGAGGTCGGCCCGTAGACGCCTAGTTGCTAGTGTTTGTAGTTGTAGTCGTTGAAGACGTGCCTCGTACGGTAGTTGCGATATTTCAGGTACAAGTTTTGTAGCCCGTCTCTGCACGTCTTCTAACATTTTGATGTCCCGGGTATAATGAGGACACCAGCAGGAACTAGCATACTCAAGTCTGGATCTGATTAAAGATTTGTATATTGGGATGAATGTAGCATGCGTCAGGTGCGCAAAATGACGGCGCAGTAACGCTATTATTTGATTACATTTCGCCGCAATTTCCGAACAATGTGTAGAGGCTCGAAGATTAGTCATCACCCAAACTCCTAAGTCCTTTTGGCAGTCGACATTTGGAATGTCAATACCATTCATTTGATACCCGTACAGCGGGTTAGATGAACCAGTATGTAGACACTGACATTTGCTAATGTTAAACTGTACCAGGGAATCACGTGACCACTGCACAACGCCTTCTAAGTCATTAATCATGTCAGCTATGGCTAACTCAGGCTTTGATTTAGGGATTCTTCTGCACAACTTAGTGTCGTCTGCAAATTTATACAAACGCCCAGATACGTAATTGTCAAAGTCATTTATGTAAAACAGGAACAAAACAGGCCCCAAGACAGAGCCTTGGAGCACACCGCTGGTAATATCCGTCCAGTTACTGCAGCATCCATTAACTACTACCGATTGTTTACGATTTAATAAAAATGAGCGAATCCACGAGTGTAATGGGTTCACTACGCCGTACATTTCGAGTTTATGGAGAAGGCGATCAAATGGTACGCGATCGAAGGCTTTTCTTAGGTTGAGGTAAACAACGTCGGCGCTGTCTCCACCATTGGCTATCTCAGTCAACCAGTCCATATAATCAAGTAACTGGAGTTCAGTAGATCGCTTTCGGAGGAAGCCAAATTCCGACTGCTGGAACAAGCCATTTTCAACACCATGGGCCATAAGCTTTTTAGCAACAATTTTCTCCATGATTTTGCTTACAGCAGAAGTCAAGCTGATAGGACGATAATTGTCCATGACATGCCGCGATCCCTTGCCTTTGTAGATTGCGGCAACATGTGCTTTGCGCCACTCTGTTGGTGTGACACCGGCTATCACACAGGACGAAAAGACCGAAGCTAAAATGGGCGACAGCACGTCAACACATTCAATCAAAAGTTGATTGCTGATGTGATCGGGTCCTGGTGCAGCTCGAGGCTTAGACGCTAAAATTGCCTGTTTGACAGAATCGGCACTGAAGTCAACAATGGAGAGACGGGCTTCCGTAGCAAATACAATTTCGGTAAGTATATCATTAGAACTTGGTTGAAATACTGATACGAAGAAAGAGCTAAAAAGCTTAGCAACGTCAGAGTCAGAAAGCGTATAGCTGCCATCGGGGAGACGAAGGGGACCGATTGACTTAGCTCCATTATTTTGACAGCTGCGCACGTAAGCCCAAAAGGATTTATAATCCGAGCCTATATTAGACGCAAGCTTTCTTTCGAAAGACTTTCGGGAGCGGAAAGTTTCACGATGAACTAAATCACACGATGCCCTATACCCGACAAAATTTGCTTGCGATGGATTTCGCTGATATCTACGGTGAGCAGTAGCTTGGGCTGATAGAGCACGAACAGCTTGACCATCCGCCCAGGGTGGCTTTGATTTTTGACGTCGACGGGAACATATCAGGATGTGATCGACAATTTGCTGTTTGATAACTTTGAGCATCCCGTTCCACGCTTCATCTGGATAGGTGGTATTTACATTACGTAACTGATTGGATATACACCGTTTCATCGCTCGCCAGTTTGCATGTCGATAGTCATGACTTAGTTTTGGACGGTTGCTTATAGGGTTAAGGTAACAAAAAATATTGAAGGTGACGACCGAATGATCACTTCTTCCGATTCCGGCTTCTACATTAACATTGTCTATAAGATCATCGTCATCAGTAAAAACCAAGTCTAACACACTGTTTCCGCGAGTGGGCTGAAGAACGAGTTGGAAAAGGCCGGCACTAGCAATACTATCCATAAATTCATCACACGCTGGGGGCCAAACCCGAGCAGACCAGTCAATTTGCCGCATATTAAAGTCGCCAGCCATTACTACAGAATCGTAGTTATGGTCTACTAAGCGCCGAATGATTTTGTTCTATAGTATTTGAGTCAGATCGATATACGCAGGATACGAGAATTGCCTTGTTTTTGGAGGACTTGAGCAGAACACAATGTCCTCGTAACCCACATTGTCGAAATTTTGAGCCGGTGTAGGATTTAGACGTTTAGCAACATAAATGATTACCCCACCACCACGTTTTTCAGTTCTATTAGATTGAAATGAAATATAGCCTGGGAGATAAAGTTCATTTAAAACAGTTTTAGATGTTACCCACGTCTCACACAACATTAATATTTCTGAATAGCGCCGATGGTGAAGTGTAAGCCTAAGCAAATGTTGTTTGTTCATCAAACTACGGCAATTACAGATAAATGCGCGAAGAATATGTGATTTACATTCAAAGTTAACGTTAGCATTATAGCACACGCCTTCAGCCGGCCCATAAAACTGTTTATATAGAGCAAACGTACCACTATCACTATTTCCATTAATTTCATCGTCTATAGAAGAAACGGATATACTAGTTGTACCAACATAATTACGATTTTTAGAAAGATTACGTTTAAATAATAAACAATGATCAGTAGTTTTGAAATTATTACAACAAACAGAAAGTTCAGTAATATGCTTGTTATTTTTGCCTATTGAGCTGACAAGATTGACCCGTCCCCCGACGCGACATTATGTACAATATTATTAGCACCATGTGATTCCGATGAACCTTCAGCAATGTCACGGCTTCCCACTGTTATTATTTGACCACGACGGATTTTCACCTTTTCTCCCTTTCTTATGCGTGCCTTCAACTCGGCGACTAATTTGTCGTTGTCTTGCTGTTGTGAAGGTGTCAAATCCGGCTTGAAATAGCAGTGTTTAAGCAGCGAATTTTTAAGAAACTTATTTTTACCCAAAACTGCATTTCGACTACTGATGCTATCAAGAACAATTTTGAGCGGTCGGTCCTTACCAGCCTTGATTTTTCCAAATCGAAGTATTAATTTAATATCTACAGTGTTAGAAACAGCTAAATCTTTGAACAAATTAGCTACTTTTTCAGTGTCTGGTTGTCCCCGATTCAGAGCAGTTTCTTGGTTTTCAGGCAAACCAAACAAAATTACGTTACAACAGCGGCGATTTATATCTTGCATTTCGGAAACAGCTAATTTAACGATATTATCAGCATCACTTGGTGATGTTATGCCAGTTTCAAGTGCTGTTACTCGCTTATCAATATCCGCAACTTTAACATTTAGCTCAGATACATTAACTGCTCTTTCGCCAACCTTTTTGCAATAATAACAAAACCAACAAACAGAAATTTTTGAATTGAATTTTTTGCATTTCTTTGTGCAGCGTATGGGAAACATCAGAGCATTTTAGATGGTATGATTTTTTTGCAGCATCCACAGGCCACAGATGTATCACCATTATTGATGGGTCAGAGGCAATTCGGATGAGGACAAACCAATGTAGTTTGCAGTGATGAATCAGTTGTAGTCGACCGAGTATGTCGATTAGAGCCAGTTTGCATTTCGGTAACAAGATTGGCAAGAACGTATACGTTCAATAAAATATATACTCCGATTGCATATATATTATAGCAAACCTGAATGGTAAGATGTTGCCGCAGTTACCCGGTCGATATGCCGGTGGGTTTTCGTTTTTAAAATGACCGAAATGTTCGTCGCTCACGGGTTTGTTTATATTCGATAACGCATATTATGCCATTCCTCGTTGAATAAAACTGGCATATTCTGACCGACGATGATGTGGAAGTACTACGTAATGCACATGATCCACTTTCCAAAATCATTCCACATCATATACTCATGAAATACACACAAAAAATATAAACACATATACAAAGATATCAAAAATAACCGGCTAGTCCAAAGTGGGAGGTTGGAGAGCCCGGCATTTTCCGCTGCCCCCCCCCCGGCAAAACGGAGGTATCCCCGGAAAAAATTCGGATACCATACGAAATTGATGTCGCATTTTTTGAAAAGCCGCTGCTACATGCGTCACGTTTAGCCCTGAGTGCTTTTAATTTTTCTTATTGAAATGAGGCAATGATCCAAAAAGGTTACCTAAGCGGGCCATATTTTTAACCAGTTAATGTTGTTCGCAATATTGGCAAAACGTATTTAATGCTGTTAATTTTTGGAAATTTATTATTATACATTTTGATTATTATACATCGTGATATCTTCTTATATATATTATAATTACATTCTCTTTTAAAAAAATGTTTTCTTGTGCGCAAAAAATCAACAACTGTTAAACGGCAAGCACGCAGTATGAGATATGCGGTACATTGTACATGAATAATGTAGATATCGAGCTGCTGTTTTTTTGTGTTCAGTTATTTTGCGCAAGCTCAAACGAATTCTTCAAAACCCTCATCGTCTCTATTGAAAAATATATATTTCGTAGTCTGTGAGGTCTCTTACATGGTCTTACAAGTAGCTCATTTATAATGCAATTGAAGTGCCGCAACTTTAGAAGCAATTTAATGAATGTTCTTTCTGTTTTTTATATAATGCTTAGATAATTTTTTTTACGATTATAGTCGACATATATATTCAGACATCCATGTAATACTTACTTATAAACATAAGTACACCAACATAGTAATTTGCTTAATCACACATAATCACATAAATATATGCAAATATATAAGTCTATGCAAACGTTTATTTTAGTCTATCTAGGAAGTAAAACAATTTAGGGGCTAGCGGGGAGATTTGAAATCTTTTGCAAGATCGATAAAATAAATCTTTGGCACACCCTACAAGTCATGCGGGGGTATTTCATCCATTATGTATCCTCTTACCTTGCAGCAAGCGTGAGACAAGAATATCATGTACTTTATTAAAAAATATACGATAAAAAATAATTGTTTTTTAACAATTTTTTTCAGTATCCAATTTAATGAAAACCAAATGTATAGTATATATATTTTTTCAAATTTTTAGTTATGCCCTTTATCATTTCATTCATCTCTTTCAGCCTGAAATTTTAATAAACAGTTTTAGCCATACCAGTAATATACTTTATTAGAACACTTTTCTGTACGCAACTTTATTCGTACTAAACTAGTATTTGTCTGGACAAAAGTTACTACTATATTTTATACGCAGAAAAAAATTTTTGTAGTTCTATGCGACTAGTTAGCGAACATAATCCTAGAGTTAAAGGTGATACAAGTATGGTTCAAAAGATGCTAGATTAAAAAACAGCAAATTAAGAAATACAAGATTTTAGTCCAAAAAATGATATGCTTTTGATTTAGGTTGACTACCTCTGTTTATGGAATTGAGTTTAACTGTTTCCATAACAATACTCTTACCTAGATTAAAAACAAATTGTTGTCGCATCTTATTTTTGTACCAGTTCCTATTTATTTTGAATTTAAAATTTGCACAAACCCAGCGTCTCAACATACTTAATGTTTATCCTACTTAACTTTCATAAATCTCACACGTTTCCTTTACGACTTTCCCATCATAAAGATACATTTATTAATGATTAATAATACGTCCATAGGTTTCTTTAGAAATAACGTCTCACTAAATTCAAATGCAAATCTAACTCTATTGGTTTAAAGTTGCATTTGAATAAGATATTTAATCATTTTTTACACACTTTATGAGAACGACCATACGTACAGCTAGTTGCCAGAGGCGCGAATTCATTCTAAGCTTTGGGGAAATACGAAAAAAATTAGAGGGTTGCGAAATGTTCAGGAGAATATTTAACCTACAATTTTGATCTCAGGGTACATATACTAATGGATTTCGTTATCAGATTACCATAAGGGAGTACAAATATCCCTCCCCCGTTGCTAGCTGCACGTATCGTATATCTAGCCGCGTGTATGCAGTGCATCTTGTTCTCAAATGGAAAAATGGATTTTAAAATACCGTGGGATTTTCTCAGCACTGTACCTATTTTCATGTACTCTGAGTATGTGTACTTTATTAACAAATTGTTGGCGAACTGCGCTCCGGCTTAATGGCCATTAATCCGGAGCCTAGCCGAAGACAGACGGTAATTTGTATAAATAACGCATATCTAAAGGACACTGTAGCAGAACACCAAGTCTAAGGTTTAAGATTTTTTTCTGAGGGTCCAACAAAACACGAAAACAAAATAAAGTCTCCCATATGTCCACCCGACCAATCCTGCTTGTTCCCAGCCCCTGTCGTACTGCCTCTACTGGTCAGTTCTGGGTCGGTCTGACTGAGCAAACAAAGAGAAACTCACTCAGACTGGAACACGCCCTACGGTGTAGGGGTTCCCCCGGTTGCTGGGGCAGTGCGGGCGGCAGGAGGCACTTGTTTTTCAAGTGCCTGGAGAACAAAGTTTGTAAATTTTGAAAGCGCTGTTCTCAGGTTCCCAACAAGCAGCAGTAAATTTTCGAGAAAAAAATGACCGTAGTCATCCGCGTAGGACCAGCAGGACTAATCACCTAGTTTAGGAAAATTTTTTTAAAAATCTCTTTTTTGCATTTATTTACTAGATCAATTTTTTTACTGTCATGACCGTTTTTTTGTGTATAACTCGCATACTGAATTCACTCTATTTTTATACGGTTGCACCAGCTAGGCATTTTTTATCTTTTTATGGGGACGTGGGTTGTAGAATCATTTTACGGCCTACTTTCTACATTTACCGTGTAACGTACTTACGTACATGTAAAATTTTCACAATTACGCTCTATTTAAAATTACGCTAAATTTAATTACGCTCTATTTAAAATTACGCTAAATTTAGACACAAGTTAAAATTTTAATCATCTTTTACCTATTTCCCAGATATGTTAGGTTTGCGAATCGACACTAAATATACCAGCACACTACACAAATATTTTTACTTCCTTTTTTTGAAGGTTAAATGAATACCATTTTTTTGACGAACTTATAAACCTCTTCCTATATCTACATGTAGACGTTTATTTAGAAAACATCTCGAGTATAAATTAATTATTTTTTTGAACCGCGTAGATTTGATTTTCATTGCTGGACCAGAATCATTCTGTCCGAAATTGATTTCACATTTTTTATATACATGGTTTTTTTGTAAATACTTTGTGACATCTTCTTTAACATTACGACATTATAAATGAAGCAAACTAAATCTCAGTCTTTCGCAGCTATTTTCACTCTTACTGACTAATACTATTTTGACTTAAACACATTTTCCTGAAACCGCCATTACAACTGATAACCACAGTTTTACACGCATTTTTTGAAACAAACCCTTATTTGCATTTTTGAATAAATATAAAAATTCTTACCGTGTTCTCTGTTTACATTGTACCTGAAACTGACATGACCCAAAGAGGGCCTTTAATTACCAAGCAAAATATAGAACAGTTAACACCAAGAATAGAGTCAATAACCTAGACTAGTTAGTCACTTTAATTTGTTAACGTCCCGAACTCTACGCTAGCGTGCATGCATACTATCTAATCGGGACTCAAAGAATTTGGTTACACCAACTAAGGTTACGTGGGTGAAAATTACTGTCACATTTTGTGAGACCTTGCGAAACTAAAATGTTATCGGCCACCCAGCTTAGGGTTTATATATAATCCATTATTTTGTCTGTCAATCGAAATTTTTTTGTACTTTAGCACAACTAAGATTATAAAAAAATTGTATGATACTAACTTGAGCCCTTCAAAGACTATACTGGCTATAGCCTAGTTTGATACCGAACGCCAGTTTCATTCGTCTGGCGATATCGTTTCTTTTAGAAAATTTAACTGGCTGATCCTAAAATTGGTAATAAACATAAGTACAACATCACCTTCAATTTCCGAGAATTTTAATTCGGTTTCCTTTACATTAAACATAGTCAGTTAGCGGACCAGTATACTAACTCGGTTACAGAAACATGCTATTACTTGTCATGAATTTCGGCTCTTATACTCGACTCCAGATCTAATACCAGTTATCAAAATTGAAGAACTGCCTTCAATGTTATCGTTGTAACATTGTAGATAATTGTTTTGGTCACTATATTGCAATAAGTATTGTTCGTTGCCATTACATGAGCAGTTACGCCGTGATTATAGATATACGGGTAAAATACACCATAAACCACATTTTAATGCTAAATAAAAACACAATGAAAATTACTGACAAAACATAAATAAACCATTTGTCCACACCTAAGTTATATGTAATTTATATCCACCCAGTTTATTTAGTATAACGAAATCATAAAGTATGTTCTAAACCCGGTTACCCTAAAAGCATAAATTTATATTAACATATGCAATTCCACAACTTGGGGAGAGAGATCTGCACACACTACATATAAGACACGCATTCATTGGGTCTTTTCTTTAAGTTTTTTCAAGGCCTCAAAATGATCACCTATATCCTTAAGTTCATCAAAGGCACCGCCATTAAGATTCGTCATTTCAAGGCCAGAATCATCTTCTATTTCTTTACGGGGCAGAAACTTACCCAAGTTTGACTTTATGGCCTTAGATTCTCTGTCAAGTTTACCTGATTGATCCATCAGTATTGTGGGTCCCGCAAAGGATGACCTGAAAACTGCAAAAACAACAGGCAAAAAAGTATTTCTCACCTATGGCTAAAAGAATGACATAAATCCAGCTATTGGATTTCTGGTTTTTTATTTCGTAAATTTTTTTATCCACATACTTTTGTAAGGCCAAATCCGTAGATACAAATCTATTATTATCATGAATTATATTATCACGAAATTTTGTCAAATTCAACACACTTGCTGTATCAGCCCTTAGATTATTTTCGAAATAAGATTTGACGTCTATTAAATTTGGCATTATCAAATTAAACCCTGGCCAAGATTGATTTATAGGTAACATGGGATCAAACTGTTCCAATATGACATTCTCGGAAGTATAAGTTTCATTTAAGTATGCCATGAAACCACAATCGTGCCTGCGGACCGGGACAGTCGTTCCAACCAGGGTCAATCCACATCCACATGGCAGTTTTATTATACATTGTGAACAGGGTATGATTTTTCGAGGAACTTTACCGTCACAAAACATATGCCAATCCAAATGCACAGCTGACATGAACCAAAAACCTCTTTTAAGGTCATATGCCTGAAGCGGGTCCCTATTTTTCGTGATCACCACATCACAAATTTCGGAGATATTTGCTCTATCTCGAAACAATTCAATCTCACAAACTTTGTTATCCTCTGAAACAATTGGAAATACAGTTGGACACCGCAAGAACTTTGACCCAATACAGCTATTAAGTTGTGCCCTCTAAATTGCGATCCACCTTTATTTACGCCAAGTAGGTCATTGTTGGGATTAACTTGCATATAAACTGATTTACCCAGATCTATTTGACCATATGTGATTCCCCATAAACTGAATTCCATATTTTCACGAGCGATTGGTATCTTTAAAGCCACAATCAAACTTTCGAATCCTGTATAAACGGCTTTTACAATTGGTATAGTATAATACCCATTTATGTCGTCTGACCCATACATGAGGTTAATTCCGCTTTCCGAAATTTTATCGCCAAGAGATAAAAGCATATGTTTGAGACTTATGGGTGGAATAATGCCAGGTGAGATATAACCATTTTCAAAATAACCCAGGGCATTAGCTAAAGTATACATGCCTTTAATTTGTTCGTTCCATAAGAAAAAACTTGATAGCCACCGAATTAGGTCTGAGTTAGAATTCAATTCCACATAACTAAGTTGAACTAATAGGTTTAGTGCGAAGCCAAGTGACTTAATTGAATTCCTAAAGCCTTCTTGTACCCCACTTAGCTTATTCGTTAAATTTGAAATAACATTAATACGTTTGTCTTCATTTTGAAACCCCTTTGTTACATACTTAGACAGCGAGATAAGGCGGTCATTGACTCTGACAAACTGTGAGGACGTGCCAGTAACTCTAGAATTTAGCGAGTAAAGCGCTCTCCTTACCTTAGAGGCACCAGCGCCATCTCCTTGATTCCAACCACCGAAAATTGATTCAATGAAACAAGCTATACCGCCCAAGATACCTCTTTTCTGTCGGTGAGGGCTCGATTTGGACTTTGTTAGAATTTTAATATTTTCTTCCAAATTTTCTAATTTAGTTTTTGCCCGTTTATATGTTGAAATGAAAGCTTTATTCATGTCTGTTGACATGTTACAAAATTGCCTTAAAAGGAATCCTACGGGACCTCTAATATTTTCATGATTCACTTTGAAACATGAGGATGATAATTTTGGGTCTTGGATACTAAGCTTCAACGGAATTATTATATGATTTTCGATATAATCTTGGGCATTATACAACGTCCCTTCCCTTTTAAATACCACTGAAAAATGTATATTAACTTTAACAATGGGGTTTGTATTTTGCGTTTGACTAAGGGCCTTAACGTCAGCACAGGACAATATCAGTAAACAGGAAAACATTAAACACTTACCGTATGCAGATCTCTTTCTGATGTAAAACTTTAAATTACCCTTTTCGTAAGCGACCTTCCCAAACTGTGCCAAGTCCACGTTCGTTCTCCTGTCCATCATTAAAGTCGCTTGAGATTTCGTCGTCCAACGATAATGCTCTGTGATCCGTTGAGGGACTTTGACTTCCCTTTGAATGTCGGTCTGAAGCAGTACGTTCGCTATCCAGCAGCTCTGGAATGTCTCCATCCACATATTCTTCGATAACATCTTTTTCGCTCGTTGGATTGTCAAGATTTAAAGCACACTGATCCAAATCTGTGCCATTTCCTTCCCCTAAGGTATAGGTAGGTTTTTCATCCCCGAAGCAAGGTTTACGAAAATTTATATAGACAATTTTATCGGGTTTAGTTCCCTGACATGGCCTTATACAGACAGTTACATCACTAGTAAAATCAATTATACGATAAGGACCATGCCACAAAAGGCATAGCTTTGGCGTTTTTGCTTTCTTAATAGCAGGGCAGTAGTACCATACTCGTTGGCCGACTCGAAGCTTATGTTCGGAAGCAGTTTTGTTACAGTATTCCCGCTGCTTAGATTGGGCCTTTTCAATATTATTAGCAGCTAGTTTTAGAGCAATTTCAAAACCAGTTACAAGACCTTCTGTATACCCTTCCAATGTGTCGATTTGCAGCAAATTGTAGGATCCTAGTCCTATTTCAATACCAAAACGTGGATCACGACCATAAAGAAGAAAGAACGGAGTCTTTTTAGTAGATTCGTGCACAGCGGTTCGATAAGCAAATAATACGAAATTCAAATACTTATCCCAATCTGTGTGAGTAGTATTAACATATTGAGGAAGCATTATAATTAAAGTTTTGTTTAACCGCTCACACTGACCAACTGTAGAAAGTCTATAGCGAGAAGTGTTTAACGTCCTAGTATCGGTAAATTGACATACTTATCGGATTAATTCACTCATAAAATTTGTACCACGGTCAGATAACAATTTTGAAGGGGCCCCATACCGACACATAATTTCTTCCACGACTAGCCTAGCAATGGTTTCACTTGTTATATCAGGGACTGCAAATGCGTCAGCCCAATTAGTTAGATACTCAGTAAATACAACTATATGTTTATTCCTCCTTTTAGAGGACCTACACAATCAGCGGCCAGCATATCGAAAGGTTTTGAGGAAATTGGTATTGAATGGAGTGGAACCTTAATTTTTACCCGGACCCTTTTTGTAGCGCAAAATACACATGAATAACACCAATTTTTGATATCATTATACAATGAATCCCAGTAAAAGCGTTCTCGAATTTTTGCGAAGGTTCTTCGATCAAAACCCGCGTGTCCACCACCAAGTAAATCGTCGTGAAATGATTCCATAATTTCAGGGCATAGAACTCGCGGGACCACCACTTGGTAGCAAACCTTTGTTCTACGGTTAGGTCTTTTTTCGTTCCATATATGGTGTAGCAGCCCTTTAATAATAACGTAGTTGCTATACCTATGGTCATCGCTTTTCTTACCACTTTCACCACCTGCACTTCGGCTTTCTAATGGCTCGTTTAAGATAAGTTGTGTGCGCCGTGTCCTAGCTTTGACCCAACAGTCTAGGGTTACTACTAGGGACAATTAATAGTCAGCGTTGACAATTTGTTTTTATTGTTTTACTTAGCTAGGCTTTGTGGACAATATTATAGTCAAAGTAGACTAGCTAGGACAAACAGGATAGTCTGGGCTGACTGTTCCCTGTCGATCAACTTGGTTCGGCGTTGCTCACTGGATTTTAAGGATTTACATACCTTTACTATTACACAAACAAATTCCAAAATTCGCGCGGTTTGAAGTGTAGTCAAGATGAGAGGTTATGTCGGGTCACTTGTAAGTAAATAGGTGATCGCTGGTCCTGTCGAATATAACCGCTTTATAATTTCTCCGAAGTCTGACAAGCATAGCTCATTCGGTATAGCAGATTTAAACGTAGGAGGCGTTTTTGTAATCTGTCCTAACCTAACTTTCCAGGTTGCTGCGTTCCACATACGCCTCCATGTTTTAGCACCGGCCCAAATTACTTGTTATATAATAAGGACAATGGTTGGAAACGAACGAAGCGTTTGAGTAAAGTGATCCACGAAAAACTTCTGAAATTAAATGCATCTTGTTTCATATGTGCTATGGAATATAAGACGTTAACATGTACTGACTTATTGCCGAAGCTTGCTTAAACCAAGCAGCCCGACATTTACGAATACTCATACAAGCTGTATCGTCCATGGGCCCCTGAAATTGTCTGCACTTGCCCAAGGTAAAATTGGTACACGAACCTATTAGGCGTAATAGTATGTATATAGGTATCATAGATGTAACGGGTCACCATTTCGTGACCCGGTGAACCAATCATAGCAGTGACCCAGTCACCCGGGCATGGTTGTGACTTGGTGATCCTTCCATGGCAGTGGACCAATGAAGGCAATTTCATAATCTGCGAATCTGTTTATAAAATAATCTAGGAAAACAGATCAGTATCTGCCTGACAAACTGTCAGACGGATTACAATTGCAAAATTGAGTTTTCCGTAGGATTTTTGGGCCCGAGAGTAAAAGTAGGACAAAAGTAGGTGTTCCAGTGACATGTAAGCGACCTGGTTGCGTCTTGGAAATAGTGTTGGACAGCGGTCAGCTTTGAAGCCAAACGGTCCGTCACTGGCCAGCAGACAAAATTTTGTGTAACAAACCGACAACAGATAGTCCATAAAATGCACGCAACTACAGACGGCCAATAAGCTCTTGCTACATTGCCAATATTATACTTATGTATTTTGTCTTACGCGGTAGGTTTGACCTGCCATGCAAGACGGCTGTAAAGTTGTATCCAATGCTTATAACTTCATCTACTCTTCTTTTAACTCTAGAAACTAGCATCGTCCACAGCACTTATATCTATCAAACCACCGTCGATTATACGGTTAACGTTGATGGGTTTGCCAACAATTTTGTAAAACTGAATACTTCAAAGTCGGAGTTCACAATAATTAACAGTAATAATGCAATTACACACTCATTCAACGTTGTTGCTGATGGCCATAGGCTGAAGCTCTGCGAAAACATCAAATTTATCGGTATGTTTATCGACATATAGCTCTCTCCAAAGCCACATTTCAGACGTTAGTAAGGACTTTAATGTACAATTTGTTCGAGATTTGACATATATTTAGCCGTCTGGAGCTTTCATAGTTTACCATATTGACTATTGCAATTTCATTCTATACGACTTGTCGTATTCGTTGCTCAAACCTCTTAAACGAGCGCTGCATTCCGCTGCTCTCGTAATAACTGTCAGGCGTCGCTTTGACTGGTATGACTCCTGTTCTAAGATAACTGCACTGCGTATGAGCCGGCGTATAGCGTTTAAACTAGCCTTTATCGTATGTATATGCCTCGGGAATCTGCGCGAATTGTGCTCAGCGCTCAGCTACATCTCTGCCAGAAAAATCTTCTCCTTTCAGAACACCTACTTCAAATTCCTTTGCGCTCGTGTAACAATTTCGACACTTAAGTTACACACCTTTGGAACCGATTGAAAGCAGCAATTCGCAACGCCGATCTATTTGTGGTCGCTTTTAGAAATCATGAGAAGCCGAACTTGTTTGCACCTGTGCCACACTACCATCTAGCCCGAAGCTGGTCCTGTCGTTGGAGCGGCACGTTTGGTGGATCTGACGGCATGATACCAAAAACATCATCATCATCAAAATGGCCGTATCTCAGCAACCGCTCGAGCTATATTTTGGTCCCATGGCAATTCACCCTCTCTATGCTACACATATATAGCATTCTCTGTTATTATTTATACTTTAGGGTGGATAGCGTTACTGGTGTTGTCAGTATTTACACCGGAGATTTGGTTCAAAATAGGGTTTTCAAAGGGCCGTGATACCCAAAATACACATAAACGCCAATATCTCCGCATCCGTATTAGCTACGTTATTTGATGTTATTGGCACTGTTGGCAGGGTATTTTATCCACTAAGTAATTGCACATTGTGAGTCCCTAAATACGCAACATGCGGCTGCATTCTTCTCTGTTTAGCAGGGGTAAACCGAATTTCTCATTTCCGCTCCCAGGTTGATCTGGCGGTCTGTTTTAGATGTACTTTCGAAGCAGTTGGGAAAGACTGGTCAATAAAAACAGGACCGGACCTGGAATTAAATATATATTAACAATTTATCAATCGTCATCCATATAGTTTGATATAGTTACGTACGTATGTACATTTGTAATTATTTGAAATTTGCAGTTGTTGTTGGGAGGGGGCGGCAGCCGTCGAACCCTCAAAAGCTAGGATCCCGGGGACAGGAGCAGCTATCCCCCTCTCCAGAAATCAAGCCGCGTGCACGTCCTTCGTTCTACCCCCCGCTCCCCAAGTGACGCAGGTGTAGAAATTTTGCCCAGATCCTTAACAATTTTAGTAAATTTTTCCGAAAATTTCATTGTGTTTTCGACGCGCTGGGGATGGGAAAACAAATATGGCTCGAAAATGGGTGTCGGACCCTTACTGCCTAAAACCCTTAAACCCTTTTGCCTGTAGGACATCGATACCTCAGAAATGTTTTATCTTGTCTCGCCCGCCAGACGTGTCTTATCATAGCTGGCCCACAGACGTTTTATGTTAGCCTGCCCTCAGATGTGCCTTATCGTAGCTTAGATCCGAGATTCACAATTGCTGTCGAGTGCCTGCGAAAAGCGCTTTTAAACCCCACCGTGGTCGTTTTCGCACTGCAGTGAGAGAATATTATTTTAAAATAAAGGGCCTGTGTACCAGAGTGGCGCAGATACCATATAATACAGACTTGTCGCTGCCAACTTTTTGGAATCTGAATGTATTCTGCAACATAGGTAATCGCCACAACATTACAGGATGTGCAGCTACGTAGAGCGTCTTTCGCCTACAAAGTGAGCCCAAAAATTCCCACATATATTAATAGCTTTTATGGCTATATCGTCGTTTTCGCGTATCTCGGGTCCCTTGGGCTCATTTCAAAATTCGTTTGGGCCCTAATGTTCAATCCAGAAGTAACTTTACTGGCTTATCTTTTCGCCGAAAACTTTACCAGGGGTCAGGAACCGTGGGAACAGTTCGGAGCCGGGGGTCCTGGCTTGAACCGAGTTGCCCTCCCCGACTTCGAAGTCTAAAGGTTTTCAAAAGTTATTATGTTTCAGCGAAAAATGCTATTTTGCCTCAGAATCACCGCATCTTTTCAGCCATTTTTTGCGGAAATCGGTAACGTTTTTGGATTTTTGTAAAAAATTTTTGTCAAGTGTTATATCATCTTGGGAGCCAAAATTTTGCCAAGGGTCCTTCATCGGGGGTACTCTTTTTTGCCAGGTGGCACCCAAAAATGCCAGGGGTCCCTAAGAGAAGAGCCACTTATGCAAAAGCTTTCTATACAATTTTATGGAGCTTTAATCGCTTTACAAAACAATTTATTTGAATGAAACCTCGTTGCTGAGGTACAAGCAAAACCATGTTTTATAGGACCATATTTTGATCGAAGTGGCTCCTTGGGCCCATTTTTACGTCGAAACGACGGGGAATGAATTGGAATCTGTTCTTGGCTGTGCATAAATAAATTTTTCATAGCGCGGCACGATCAGGACGTTGCAAGGTGTGAGTTATGGATGCTATAAAAATCCACAGAAAGTCCTGATTTTATAATATAAAATGTAAGACTTTTTCGTTAACTTCAGAATTCAATAAACCTACAGAATTAGTCGTTAGTTGCTTTAGGCTGTACCAGGCACGTAGCGCAATAAGCGATATTTTAAAAACATTGAAAACTGAAATATTGACTCTTTCAAAATGGAGCGTTTCTAGCCCCATTCGAATTTTCGTGTTGGAGGGCAACACTCGCATCTCAAAGTGTAGGAATTTGAAAATATCGCAAATGCTGTAAACGCTCACTGTTCGACTTGACTAAATCTGCAACATTTTAAATTGTATAAGGCTCACGGTTGAGGAGGCAGGGACAAGAACAGTATTTTTCAATGGCCAATTTTAAACGGAGTAATTTTGAGATAAATCATTATAAAATACGAATCATAAATTTGAAAGGTTGTTGAAAACGAAGAAGGGTTTATTTCAAATGAGTATATGGCTGATATACTATTAGAATGGTTACTGCATTTCGTTGGATTCCGTCTACTGAGCCATGCATGCATGTATAGAAATTTTCATTGAGATCCTATAATTGGTGACTTCGCTATTGTGTTTTTCTAGTTTAATGAAAACGATGAAATTTATGTAAATGAATGTGTAATTGTTATGGCTTTTTTCGAATGGTGACTGGTGGTGATAGAGCTAATTGCTGCACGTAAGTTATTTGTCAACGTTTGGTTGACTTCCTAAGTAGCAATGTTCTGTTCACTGACATTAATAAATAAATAATACAAAGCACTTGATAACTTTCATAATTATAGAATATATAATTTTTCCTTGCGGGTCAAAATAGTTGCTATCAGTAGTTAGGAAACGTTATATAAATGCCATTGTAATAGCCGTGAACTAGTGTTTACAGTATTTCCCGTTTCTGAATCAAAATTAATAGCTAAAGTCTTTGAGTTGTGCGGCCCCACTTCCAACCTGAGGAAACTTATATCAGGTTAGCAAGAGGAATACTGTACCCTTCCACATTCTGGCTTGTCAAAAGTTTACCTGGGAGTCCCCTAGTTTAACTGGGTGACCTTAACTGTCTTATCCAAAGTGGGGTGGTGGTATGGCCCCGTGGCATCTTTCAGTTCTTCGAGGCAAAATTTTTGACTTCCCCCCTCTAAAAATACCCTCATGTGACAAAAATTCCTTTCCGAAGTTAAAAGCTTGACTAATTTCAGGTAAAAATTGATGGAAAACTTTGTTTTAACCTCAACCAACACGTTTTTACACCGTTTATAACAATATTTATCATAATTATAGCGTTTTCGCTGAAAAATATTACATTTTGAAAAATTTTAAATTTCGGCACCCTTCTTCACGCCAGGTTCCCAGTTTACATCCTCTCGCAAAATTTGGCGCCGTCAGTTTGGAACCAGGGCCCCCCGGTTCGTGCCCCTGGCGAAATTTTCAGCGAATAGGAATCATTTCACGTAATTTTAGACAATTAGAGAAACGTTTGTTAATTTTTAGTCTCGTAGGAGTGGTTCGGGGCATGAACTAATGGAGGCCAACACTTATCTAGGGCATAAACGGAGGAGAACAAAGCCTGGGGTGAGGTCGAACTGCCTGGGAACCCTTTTCCCTACTTGGAGAAGCCATCAAATTGAATAGGTGTCTCAGGTCTTATATTGCATTTTTATTGTGTTGTCATGCTGTTTCAGCACGTGTGTCGTTTTTTCTTGTATATTTATTGAAACGGAGCGAGTGAAGGTTCCGCGGAGGGCGCTGAGATTTCTTTTTGTCTTTCGGCATTGTTCTTAACTCGGAATGAATGAATTTCGACAAAATTCTTTGTGCGATTGCAAACGTGATGACGATATGCCCTTTAGTTGAAGGCTATATATGTAGTTCCGACCCCACTTTCAGGTCTAAATGGGAAAACGGATTTTTATTTTTGACTGGTTACTTACCAAATCAAGCCATATGTGTATCGACGTTTCGTTGCCCATATCTCGCGACAAGGGCTTCCCGTCAAAAACTAAGACCACTATCCAGAATCAGCTCATAAGGATATATAGCTTGGCTGAGCAACACTTTTTGTGGTACCACACAAAGGGCCCCTGTGGGTCCAATTATGGTTGATCGAACCTTTTCCACAAATACAGATTTTCAAATTTCACAATGTTAATGCGTATTTTACCTTGTAATGACTATCTATTAGATTATTAAGCACGCTGCATACGATGGTTCAGTGATCTAAAGTCTATGTTGACTATATTATACCTTTTCCGGGGTTTCAAGTGTTTTGCGGACGACGAACCACGTTTACTAAATTGTGGTCTCTCATCAATAATTTGGCTATGTATCGCACACAGTGTATCAAGATAACAGGCATCAGCATAACATGAGATGTTGACTACGACAGTACAGACATGTATATATATTAGAGAGTAAGCGGAATTCCGGTTCCTGTCTCGGCGAAAGTCGTGTTCCGGTTGCGGTTCCGGCAAAAGGCAAAAACAAACCGGAACCGGAATTCTGGTATAAAAATCTTGCTTGATTTTTTTCATTTTTGCTTCGTCTTTCGTCCAAGCATATTTAATATATAGACCATAACCAAGTCCCAATACAACCAAAACAAAAGAAAACATTAACTCAGCAAATTGCCATGTGAAAAGTAAGTCGAACGCATTACAGTAGAAATTTGTCAACAACATAAAGCCAGTGCGATGCTTGTAGCAGCTATTTTACACATTCAGAAGTCTGCGGGGTATGTTACAATTTAAACGCTCTAAATCCGTAACAGAATGTGGATTATTTAGAAATACTTAGCTGTAAGCCTGGATAACATAAATTGCGTCTAGCAGCAGCCAGTGCGCTTGTAAACTTTGTAAATCGTCTACATTGAAGTAAAGTAACATGTCTGCAAGGCAGCCAGAAACTTGCGTTCTTGGCAACGAACTATATTTATTGAAACTGTGCGAACAGGATCACAGTTTTTCTCATTTATGTATACCATTCTTATCAGAAAGTTATCATCATTATCATTTAATTGACGGCAGTGGTTGCCCAACGTTAGGCTAAACCATGTCTCTGACCACTGATCAGAAAATTATAGTATACTTTTCTTTATTTTCTTTTAGAATCATGTAAACCAATAATTTTAAGTTTCCTACATAATAACATGTAACAAACGCATGTGTAGTAAAGAGAGACGATTGGAGACAGAGCGAAAGTGTTTAGTCTGGGCTTCATGCGTTAGAGGCACATTCCATTAAGACGCATTCAGACTTAATTTACGTAAGGCCGTATAGTAGAAGGCATTTTTTGCTCTGGGGGTCCAAAAACCGATATATTAATCGATAAATAAACATTATTCGCTTCCAGGATCTCTTAAAAGTTCCAGGGTGGCAATAATGCCATTGTAACACAGTAAGATTAATGTAAAAGTGATTTTTAATACATTTTAAATCCACTGTACCTTCATTTTTTCTTTCATCTGTTAACTATATATAAGTCTCGAAGACCAGGTTCCGGATCCGGTTGCTGGTTCTAGTTATTCCCTGATGTATATCTATAAAACGACACATATATGTAATTATATACATATATACAATAAGTACATTATATTAAATATTGGGTCTTTTCGGTTATCCCCCCCAGCCGGAATTTCGTCAAAGCTGGCATAGCTATTGTGACAGGCAGAATAGCTGGTCTTCCTGAACTCCTATCAGACCTCATTACAAAGCTTCAAGGATTCCAGACGTTTTAGGGTATTATATACATCAAACATAAAGCGTGTTGCAGGCGATTACCCATAATAATGACATTAGATGAGGCCATACTCGCTCCGTTTCATCTTCGCTTGTTATATATAGATATTTGCCTTGTTATTGTATATAGTTATATAGTAGTTATTTGCCTTGTGTAAATACGTATTTCAGTATTAATTTTACTTATGAATTTATCATCACATCGAAATAAAAGCCGTAGTATTAAGTTTTGTTATATTTGTTAGGATGATAATTTTTGATGTCACCTCCAAATACCAGTGGTACTACGGCAAAGCGAAAATTTGCTTATAGACGATCGAAAATATTGGGGCCCTCCGCTCATTAGAGTGCCTAGCATTTGCTAGTCTACAGTTTATTATGGAATAAACCAAATTAGTCGCACCCGTTTACACCAACTTTGATCTGGGAGGTTCGGTTCGGTTTCGCCAGGTACCTTCGCGGCAGCTTGAGAGATAAGTTGCAACATGTATCGTGGTTTTTATCGTATATATAATAAATATATTGTTTGGCTACTGGAAATTACGTTTCTCCGTGCGCTATGCTCCAGTTTAAACTTAGGATTTTGTCATAGCTGGTTTTCACACCAAACCCTAATTATCGCGATTACACCTATGCGTGTCCACCCATCCTCAAGATGCCAACACATATAGCACATTGTTCATCAAATTTAAAAAACGCTTGCAGCAGTTTGCCTTATGCCGTTGCATAGCAAGGCTTCAGCTTCATTGTAAATCCACCAAATGTTAGCGGTGCCGAACGCAATGAGCACAATAGTTTTTTTACGCACAAATTTTGCTTCTCGACACACATTTTTGTGGCCCACCTTGGCTATGCGTATGTACAGTGTAGCTGTGTCCTGGAAAATCCTTGAATTTGGCGTGCTGTCAGCAGTAAAACAGCGAATAATGAGAGAAACGTCTTGGAATTTGGAGGCTAATTTTTCGTGTTCACAGGATTCAAAAAATTTGGCCGGCGAGCATTTCGTCTTTCCTGTTGCAACTAGTAATTCTATCGAGATGGCAGAACGTAGTGAAGCATAGGCACACCTATGCCTTTTGCATGCACAGCAATCAGCTCTGGATAGCATACGCGATATGCCATATGTGGATGTCACACAATACCGCAAAAGTTAAAACAAAACTAACGCCAGCAATAAGTTTCCCATGCCCGAAAACCACCCAAGTGCAAGCTATCGGTATCCCAAGTCGTCACAATAATATCGAAAATTTTGGGTCGATGAACCATGACGGCTTCATACCCCGTACCCATGGAACCATGGGTCGCAGAGAAAAATCAACACCAGCAATGAGTTTCACATGCCCTAAAACCCAAAAGTAAAGCTTTAAAGCCTTCCAGGACGTCAGACCAAATTTTTGAATTTTGGGTCCTACAAGTTCGAGGGTGCCATACCTCAAACCCCATGAACCGCAGTCTTAATCGCAAAACAAAAAACAGACATTGACATTTATCATTTTATTATAAAATAAAACCAACCAGAGAAAAAATCAAGTTAAAATAGAAATAACCTTGCTTTCGTGAAGGGTACTAAATTGGGTAAAAACCCCCATTTTGACCCCTGACCCCGAACAAAAGGGAAGCCATACCTCCGTACCCATGGAACCATGGGTCGAAGAGTAACACCAACAAGGCAATGAGTTTCCCATGCCCGAAAACCCCCAAGTGAAATTTTTCATCCGCCCAAGATGTGAGAACAAATTTGAAATAAAACCAACCAGAGAAAGAAATTCGAATGTTAAGATAAAAATAACCTTGCTTTCGTGAAGGGTACTAAAAACCGTCATTTTGACCTCTGACCCGGAAACATGGGGCGTCATACCACCGTACCCATGGCAATATGGGTCGCAGAGCAAAACCAGCACCAGCAATGAGTTTCCCATGCCCGAAAACCCCCAGGTCAAACTTATCAGCCGCCCAAGACGTCAAAACAAATTTTCAAATTTTGGGTCGAGGGACCGTTGGGGCGTCATACTCGCGTGCCTCAAACACCATAAATCCAGAACCGGAGCCTTAATCCAAAAAGAAAAAAGAGGGATCGGCATTTATCAATTTACTATGAAATAAAACCAACCAGATAAAAAATTTGAAAGTTAAGATAAAATAACCTTGCTTCCGTGAAGGTTAATTTATCTGAATTCAAATTTATAGTGAATTCAAAAACCCACATTTTGAAGCCTGACCCCGGAATCAGACCCCAAATCAAAAAACGCTCGGGGATATACACGGTAAATCGACTATGACGGTTCGAATGAATCCAGGATTATGAAACTCGGTGAACTCTTTCCCGAATTATGGCCGATCACACACACTCATTGACGGAATTTAAAAGATTTCACCCCTGCAACACAATCTCCAATACGTTCTAGTGACTTGCCTCGTGGCCAAGAAAGCGAATTGTGAGGGCATATAAAAGTTAGGAAAATACTTTCATTTTGTATGCAGCATATGCGAGTCATATCGAGGACATGAAAAGAAGCTCCAGTAGAAGTGGGTAGGAGTGTTATATGTAGTTGCTACTACGAAGTATAGGTTACAGTACGTTATATATACAGGGACGCAGCGCAAATGCAATGTTGAATGTCCAGGATTTGCACTTAGTGGAAGTTTTAAAGTTTGTGGATAGATTGTCCTGAAAAATAGCAATTTTTGTCTTGAAATGCCCGGAAAATCCTGTAATTTCAGTGTTGCATCTACGCAGCCACCCTGTATGTACTTTAAGAAATTGTATGCTCCTGCCCTACTGTCACAAAATAGCAGGCAGTATAGCGGCGAAACAGCGACCTTGCGTATATACGTATATTTTGCGTATACGTATTAGAGTGGAGAATTTCGGCCTGCGGTTCGGTCCAGTCCATTCCACGGGCCGGGCCGAGCGGGCCCTTCCCCGATTACAACCGGGCCATGCCGAAATATAGGTCCGGGCCGAGCGGACCTTCACCCGATAACAACGGAGCCGAACCTACCGCGATTTTCAACAGCGCGGGCCGGAAAATTTCGGTTCGTTCTCACCACAGTCACAGACAGTGTGGTTACAACACAGTTCGGTAACATTGGATTTGTATTAAGACTTTTTTGTGGTGCTCATTTCATATGTGAGTTTTTTATCTTTGTTTCGCCTGTATGATTTGTTTTGAGCGTGCCTACATCCGATTACAAACGGGCCGGGCTGGTACAAGTCGACCTCGATTTCCAAAGGGCCAGCCGAAACATTTTGGCCTGTTACCTCTAACATGTATATATTAACCGTATATATATGTATTTATATTTTTAGCTATATTTAGCAGAATAGTGGCGAGGCAACGATCGTGCGTATATACATGAATATTTTTCAAATAAATGTATATGTATTTACATAATACATATGCCACAGTGGCCGGAGGCCAGTGGCCGAAAACTAACGCGGAGCATAGAACCGAGAACTAGCCTTCGCGCTGGTATATCATTACGATGATATTGCATGTCACATCAAAATACTGGGGCATATACACGTCAAGTTCGTCCCGAGACATGCCAAGATTTACGGGGCGTATCTTGAATAGTAATTCACGAATTTCTGATTACATAAAAATTATCTTTGCATTCATCCCCTGTACGTCATGCATTCAACTTTAATTATGTAATATGTACAATGGATGATGGAAGTGTTCTACATTGTTACACGCTGTTGTAAAATTTGCATATAGTTCAAATCCTGCTGACAGACATTTCACGGAGGAGAGAAGATGGATGGAATTTGATTGTTGTTTTTGCTTTGGGTTTTATGTCCGAAGTAATTATCAATAACGATTTAAGCCACGCAGAAACACAAGGACGTTATTAATACGATTATATACTTATAATTGCCAACGACTATGGTCATGAGGAATCACCACCAACAATGGTACCTCGTAAGCAGTGCAGAGTTAACACTATAATCAACATACAAGAACACTAGGGATTTGTTATCGGTATCAACAACATCAATAACACTGCCCTGATACTACAGATATCAACTGATATTTATATACGTTCTGTGGTCAGCATCATTGATTATTTGTGTTATTTCACGACACGGAGGGGATGGCCTGACCTGTGAAGAAACGCCATTTGGGGAAGATAACAAAAGCTTTGAAGCTACCCTACGCCTTTTCGAGGAGAAGCCAGATCGGATTGTGATACAAATACAATATATCAAAACCCCTTTTATAACATAGGTGTCGAAGGATATATGATCGGTAGGGTGAGTAGAGATGGAATTTTTGAATTTTTCGGAAGTCAGAATTTTTCCCAAATTTGCTATAATTATTTAGTGTTGTCCAATTTGAGATAAATTCTTTAAAATTTCAATTTCTATTATTTCTGCCAATTATTTTACCGCTTTTTGCTAATTTTCATCAATTTTTGCGTATCGTGTGGATAATTCTTGCTCCCTGTCCAACACCTATGATATAGGTGTATATAACGTTTTATAACCCTTATTCGTTATAAAGTCTTATATAGTCACTAATGAAATATAAGGTATTTAAATGTTGCTCAGCACGACACATTTCCCTTAAATGTTTCTGTGATTGGAACCGCTGCCCTTAAACCTTGCATAGTTTGGTGATGTTCAATGGTATATGAAATTTGTAAACGTTTTGAAGGTTCGTATAATCGAATCGATTCGTTTAAACGTATATGCTATGTGTTACCTGCAACATACTGCTAGATCGAATCATGCAAGGCTAGTAGCTCCCAGTTTAATGCCTTAGTTTCTGACATAAATTTTTGTCTTTGCTGATAAAACGATAATCTCATTCGTTCAAATGTATCCGTAACAAATCACTTATGCCCGTCTGGTAAAGGTCAGTGTATCCCTGCAAACTCCACCTCCCTACAACCATGGATGATACAGTGATTCGTAATACACTGATTTAAGGTGTTGTATTTGCGGTGATAAAAATGTTTTCAACGTTGCTAAAACCACGATTTCATTCATTAACTTATATATATGACGGGTGTTTCAATACTTCCTTCAGCAGTTTGGTACACGGCATCAAAAATAGTCTATATAGAGGTTTTTTGGTATGCTTAATACAATGATTTTGTTATAATTCCCAAATTTTTCCTTGCGAGGCCAAAAATTGTTTAGCTTTTGTTACGTATCTGAGAATGCAGTCAGGTGTTAAATCAGTATTTTATGTTCTCCCCTGTGCTGGGTAATCGATCCCCCTCGTGTATTTTAGGCAACCCCGCCCAATTTTGCTTGTTCAAAGAAATCAGCTCCACATAGCCCGACCAGATCCGAACTGCACCCCACCTTCCTGCAATCATTAGTACCGCCTTGTTCTGTTCTACGAATTACTGCATTACAGCTACTCTTCGTTTCCGTTTGAATTATAGAATCGCAAGTTTATATATACGTAATAAATTATTAGTCGTGTCGCGTGACGAAATTTTTGTCTCCCACGTAAAGGAAAATGCTTTGATTCGTATAAGTTATACAAATATGTATATTTAATTTTAATTTCAAATAACATACATATATTTACGTAGAATGTTTTCCACTTTATTTGGGCGCCAATAAAAAATAGATATATATGTGGCGCCTAATTGTGCGTATGTCGTTTATGTTCTGACGCTGCATCATATAAATAACTACAGTTTAGTCATTTTCTTTAATTGGCATCGTGGGGGGTGGATCCGTCAATCGGTACAACGCTCATATTGAGCCAACAAGGGTAGACAAATGGAGATGGGATCAGGCAGACCTAGTTTCCGTTGGGAAGACATGAAAAAAAAATTAAGTGTCTGCCCACCAAAGGGGCTAGTATCTCATACTTAGAAGGCGCTAGCGGAAAAATTAATTTCATATTTCTATAATTACATATATTTCAAACAATACAATAGTTTATAGGAATAGTATATGAAACATGGTGAGAAAAATTTTAAATGTTTAAAACGAGCTCATTGATTGAGTGTTAGAGCATACGGAAACATTTCGGCTTCCAGAGCTCAAATAAAATGAAAATTGCCTAACATGTGGTCTACCTTGATTTCCGGTGAGCAATATATCAGTCACTGTGTTCAACCCATAATATATTAATGTTACTAAGGTGTATGTTAAACAGATTTATGCATTAATTACAATTTTTAATTCTTAAAACGTAACTACATATGTGTACGTCAGTTAAAAGTATCTAAAAATATAGAAATATGTAGAATATAGAAGAAATTTTGTGTGCACACCAAGTATTCATACTACAATTGAATCCAGTATTTGATTATTGGAACCGTGGGCAAAATTAGCCTCGGTATCAATGATTAAGTATTAAAATCAAAGTATTTGTAGTAACGGTAGCTTTACCCCAGTATTTGGTATGTGATCCTGGAAATAGTGATCACTGACCTCTCTTTTTGCTGAAAATTTTGCCCCGGGACTCAGCTCGATTACCTACAGCCTAGAGCAGGGAATATATATACCCCGTTTGCGATTCCTCTTTGAGAGCTTTATAGCCTCGAAATCTGATACTTTCGTGAACTGGCCAGCTTTCCTGTTTTCGTTCAATGCAATATTTTGTCGCCCGCACAATTTTACTGTGTGAATAACAGCTTCTGCAACAAGTCGATGTGTCGCTGCTGTTTCGTCTATAAGAAGTTGTTACATGAGGTTTAAAAATTACATTTGTCACCAAATTGATTTTCTGCAGTAGTATGAACCCTAACGTTAAGTCGTTTTCACTGCTAAAATTGTGATGTGTACCCAAGATACTGAAATTGATCTGCATTGACTGTCCTAGCCATTTATATTTGTACCCAACTGTTGGAAAGTCCAGAAGCTAATTCATTATAATATTACGTTACATTTATAACTATTACATTACAGTTATGCTACAAATTATATATTCAACAAATATTCGGTGCCTAGCAATTGCTACTTTTCTCATTTATTTACAAAAATAAATTTATTATACTCCTGTTGTTTGGTCGTGCCGTGATATGATCTTTGAAATGCACCACCAACAATTAGATGAATGTTTGGAAGGTTTGCAATGATTGATACGTTTACAACAGCAGGAAAGAGCTAGTTGCTTTGCCAGCATGCGCACAATGTACAATGACTTAAAATTATTGCTTATATGTATAAAGTTGATAGTTATAAATATAAACATTCCATTAATCATAGAACTCGATGATGGTAGGGTGGGGAGGGTTAACCCCAATGACAAGACATATATACCTCTCTCAAGCCACATTTACCTAACAAAACATTGTCAATTATCCAAAAAATAATTTAATAACGTCATCCGTGCACTACACTGCAAATTTTGTTATTCGACGCATCTTATTAAGTGGCTGCGCGCCTTGCGTTATGTTTGCGGTTGTGATTCCATATCCTAAGTCAGACTTTGATTCGGACTAACGTAATTACATTTGCGCCATATTCATTAAGCCATTTCTCCATTGTTTGATGTGATGTCTGTTTATGCAAATTGACCAGTTTCGATGTAACCTGTGTATGAAAACAAAGGTACAGCTTCAATTCGAGTAGGAAATACCTTTTGCGGAACCTAGAATAAATCTGCAAATGACTCTGTTATGTTGAATAAAGGATAGAGAAGAGTACTTTGAGCTTTTGACTCAGCTTAGTAACTTTAGTTTCGATTTTGACGGGGAAAAATTTTTATCTCCGACTAAAGTAGGGAGAAACCTGGCATTTATGCCTAGCTCAGTCATACAATGTAGTACTGACGCAGACATGTATATAAAACGACATCTATATGTAAATGTATACATATAATATACTTTATAATATATAAATATTTGGGCCTTTTGGATAGCCCCCAGCCCGCAATATGTCAGATTTTGGAGATTCAGCAATAATTTTAGTACCTTTCGACTCAGCTGGACAAGGTGGTACAGAAAATATTCGTTTCGGCAATGTTTATCACAATTTTTTGAGTGGTTCCAATTTCCCGTAGGTACGCAACGTTTTCGAAAACAATTTTCTCTATGAGTGCATAATGTACTATTCGAACCGCTTCCACGACCTGAGTCGAATGGTCATAAAATCAGCTGAATCGGTTCATGGGATTAATGAGTTTCAGGCTTAAGCTTAGCTTTAGGGTTTTATATAATAACTCCTTAACCCACGAATATATATATTCGATCAAAATTTTGGCATAAAAGTGGCCGAACTAGATATTTTGTGACCCACCTGGTCGAGATGAGTGGAATGGTCCTAAAATTGGACGTTGTGACTTCAAAATTGACTTATTTCTTGCTGGAAAAACGTTTAACTAAACTTAACCTGCGCCCCTTACCATCCTCTTTTGTCAAAAGCAACTGATATACAGTTCTTCGCTGAACACAAATATCATTTTTTTGCTTTAACGCACAGAAATTAGTCCGTTTCACATTTCATACACTATAATTTGAAAATGTTCGCGAACACATTGGTGTTAAAGTACATGTGCCGAAATGCATTCGCTAATCGCGTTATGGAACAGAAAAATGTTGAAATGGGATACGGCTATTGAAATCCGTGTTTTGTTTTCTAACAACGTTTTAATGCAAGCTATTTCAGTATGTATATAAATTTTTTAATTACTGATTTTGGTTCTTTTCATTATCCCCCACCCGAATTTGGTCAGTTTGAAGATACATAGCTGATTTTGGTACCAATCAATTCAGCTCGATGAGGCGGTTCAGAAAATGCTCATTTTACTCATATCGATGAATTTTTTTTCGATTTGCGAGGTTTCAGTGGTAACCCAAAAAACCTTGGGAACCCAAAATTGTTTTTCTTCGGAATATGGTCATGTTTGGTATCATTCCACTCGGCTTCATGAGAGAAATCACCTGGTGTTTAGTATATTGAAATTTACGCCACTGTTGGACCCGTAGTCTCAGGGTGTGGGTAATGTCACATGGACAAATGCCAACCGTGCAGCAAAAAAGAAGCTGTCGCTTAAGTTACGATACAGAGTCCTTGTGTCCTTCCCTTCGACGTTTCGCAGCCCCCGCCCTATCCGGTGCCGAAGGAACGCGAAAAATTTTAGCAAAATAAAAAAAACTTATGAGGAAATGTTGGAATGCAATTGGAACGACTATTGGCCCCCATTGCTGAGCCTCTCAGCCTTCGATAGTTTTTGGCCATAACTTAAAGTATGACCGGATCCCGTTAAAAATAACACCATTCGATTCAACTCGTCAAGACGCGTCGAATGGTGGGTAAAATCCAATTTTTAAGAATTTTTTGTGTTCCCAATACACCCAAAATATCAGAAATTTAAAAAATTCGATTTTTTTGGTTGAAATGATCAGAGGAGGCCTCGAGGACAATAAAAATGCCAAAATTTCCAGAATGGATGATGGAAAAGAACTGGCATACCTATAGACTCGAGTGGAATCTCTGAAGAGCAGAGTAGCGCTAGAGCCTAAGATCTGCCTGATATGTTGCAGACGCCCAGGTTCGCGGAAGCCCAAGTGTTGCACGTCCAAATGACAGTTAACCATCAACTAACTTGTGTTGTTCATGTTTTTAAATGCGTATCCTGCTGTTAATGTATTTATGATGATTAAATTATCTGCATTTATTTAGCTGTGTACAGTTAGCAAAGAAATTATTTCAGCCATAGAGCCCAGTGAGCATAGGCTTTAAATAATTTCATGTCATACATGCCGAAGAAGGGGGTCAATAGGGCTCCCCTAAGAGCCCTTGGAACCCCTCCCTGGTGCACCAGAGGCCGAAACCCCTCCCCCTGCGCACCTCAGAAAACTTTAGCAAAAAAGGTGAAAATCGGCAAAAATGGCTCGTTGTCGGCGGGAGGTTAAACCTTTTTAGCAACCCCTGGAGAACTCCCCAAGGCCTCTACCCTCCCCCCTGAGACCTCCAAGCGCCAGAATGTAAGCTTTCATGTATATACATAACATGTATTTCTAAAACATTTCTTCCATTAATATCATCCACCTCATCGCTCATGTATTGTTGTTCAATAAATATATATCTGTGCAATAAAAATACTGATAAATTTTGAATTCTTCTACGAAATAAATGATGAATACTATTTAATTTTAAAAATATATAAATATATATACATATTTCGTTTGTAACTTTTTGTACGCTTTTGGCTGCGCATAACATACCAACAAATAGTACAAATTATAAATTAATGGCTAATTTAAGGGCTTCGAACGATTTAGAATTTTATTCTAAGGGAGAATGTAATGTACGTAAATAAAACAACTAAACAATAGGTGTCTGAATACAGTGTCAATGTTCAAGTCAGTATGATTTTTGATCATGTAAATTTCACTATTGGTTCATTTTCTAGTCTTATCTTGTATGAACATGAAATGTTTTTCCCAGCTAAGCAAAGTCTAGCATAGACTCACATTTGAACGTCTGGCCTCACATTTTTAATGTTTCGTGCTTTCGTTCACTACAAACACCCGGCAACGATTTTGAGGCTGGAGTCGGCAAGCTGCAATAATACATGTGGGGCTTTATAACATAAAACGCTTCTGTGGAGAAGCAAGATAAGATATCTAGGGCATAGGGGCCCATAAGGGAATAAGCGGAGCTAAAACCTTTGGTCTCACCCCTTCTCAAGCCATATTTACTCATTCTACCTCGCGCTGAAATTCTTGGGTAAATTGACAAAAATTGAGGAAAATCTAGTTAAAATTAGCAAATTGAGTCATTTTGTATGGTCGGATCAACCAAAGAACATACGTTTAGCTTGATTTCTGGGGTGGGAACGGCAGCTGTCTTCTCTCCTCCTCTGTTCCCGGGCGCCTGATTCACTATTTATTTGCCCTTCAAAAATATCTGTCAAGTTTTATTTACTGTTGCGGAGGCAAATTTGACAAGATCCATTTTAAGTTATCAAATGTTAACAACGGCACAGCAATTTTATCTAAGAATTTTTGACTTAAAATCTCGATGTTCGTTGCAGTAGAGCAGGCAAATGTCCAAAATATTTGTCAATTTGTTGTTAAAGATATTCATACAGTGTTTTACAGACGTTCTCGTAATATGAGAAACTGTTAATGGACGTGATTCACGGTGCTATTGCCGCTTGCACCACTGTAATTGTCTCCTTTTCCGTAATTGACAATTTTAGGCCCCAGCTAAAATAAATTGAATTCGGCGTTCTTGAGCCCAAGGATTTTGGGCCTGTAGAACTGTAAATCGGCCGGGTCCTTAAAATTCCCATATCTAGAATACACATAGGAGAGCCACTTTTCCAGACGGCGCGCAATCCTGCGACCGATTGGTAACAGGCGTAACAGAACTGAGTATCGACATAAGATTGTCAGAACGTAGTGGAGAATGTTACCAGGGGTGAAAGCTTTTGAATTCCGTCTGTATGTGCGATCGACCATAACTCGGGAACGACTTAACAGATTTTCTTGATCTTGGGCTCATTCGAACCGGCATAGTCAATTTACTGTGTGTCTACATCCCCGAGAGTTTTTTGATTTGGGATATGGTCCCTGTGTCAGGGGTCAAAATGGATATTTATTTGGTATCTTGGTACCACGATGGGTTGCCAGTGAATCACCAGATTCCAACTGTGAACCAGAGAAGCGGGACTGGCAAAGATTGCCATCTTGCAAGTTAAGCACGAACAATCGAGGCTAAATATTTAATTTCAGGCAGAATGTGGAAGTTTGTGACAGCTGAGATCGGTTATTGGGATTTAGAAAATTTCAGGAACATAGGCAGCTTAAAGTCATTGCGCGGTATGGAAAACCTGGAATTTGGACCGCTAGGTATGGAAAGCATGGAAAACCTGGAAAAATTTCGCAAAACCTGGAAAAAATTCGGAAAATTCAAAAATACTTTTTGAAAAATACCGTGTTACTCGCGACTAATCGCATTTTTTGTCTTTGTCAGACTTATCTACAGCAACGTTTAGTTTTGGAATTATTAGCTTACAAAACTAATATAAATTTCTTGCAACATTGCATCTATTACATCCATTTAAATACATGCAATTCATTTTTACCGAATTTTATTGTTGGTAATGTAATGTTGTATTATTATTGGTTATGATTGGCATGGAATTTTTTTGGGTAAACTAGAAAAATTTTAAATTTCCACGAGAACCCTGGCAGCTTAACAGGGTACCATTTTAAAGCCTATTTAATCTCTGAATTCTCGAGATATAACGTGCGAATCTGACGCAAAACACTCGGGTCAACAGTTTGTTGAACGATAGTCGAAATGCAAATTAATTCATGAAACAACGGGTCAAAATTGACAAAATTGGGACATCGAATCAAAAAACACGATAGGACTTGTTGAGATAGATACCATGAGCAGATTCAGGACTAAGGACACGTGCATTGCGGGTGGTTTCAAATTTCAATTACTATTCTAAATTTCAACCTGCAAAACCAAAGGTCAATTTCAGAAATATGGAAATCCAAAAATCAACTGAAAATTAAAAAGCAAAAATCTGCGAGCTTCAAAAGAGCAAAATTTCGGCGGGTTTTTCTGTTATAACTCGACTCTAATCAAAAATTTACAAACTTGGACTCACCCCTTAGCTTTTATAGCGCGACCGTGCTGCTTTCACTATGAAAGGTAGGCTGAGGTTGAATAACACGTTTCATAAAACCACAACAAATTTTTCCCTCGGACAATATGGCTTAATTCAATGCGGTACATAATTTAGCTTCTGTGGCTGCGTGATCAAAGGTTGCTCTGCAACTTATTTTAAATATCATCGTTAGAGTAGTTCATTCCTACCCCGGCCGCCATAAAGCTGAAGGGCAGCAGTAAAACTCACAATATGTACAGTTGTGGAAATAAAGTACTACCAGTAGTCCGAGACGATGAAATGAACTCTCGTTGGCCTAAGGGACACTAAATTGACTTGGTACAGCTAAATTGTACAGATATGACTACAAATTCCTCTCCCCAGGCGGTCACATGAAAACATATTTGTAAACAGTGTCTTCTCGGCAGAGCCGGATTTAACTATGTGGGGGCCCTGGGGCAAAAAGCTTTGTGGCGGCCCACCCTTAAGCTATTAACCAGATAAAGAAGTTTAGTTTATTTAAATGAAACTGTTTTTATGAAATCAAATTGCAAGTTTAAATCTGAACTTTGGCAGTAACCATAATTAGAACAATAGAAGAACATCCATATCGACTAGTAGCTTTTATAATCAACTACAGCAATTATAGTTCAGAAGCGCGATGAATGTACTTTTCGCGCCTTTTTGGCTGCGAAATTAGACATAATGTCATTAAAATCCATGTCTCTGAGAATGTCACTTTCGATGCACATGAGGGTTAGCCAGTTCAGCCATTGTTGGTCCATGCTTGACCTGAAGTAGCTTTTGATGAGTCGCAACTTGGAAAAACTGCGCTCGCCGCTGCAGTTAGAGATCATCATGTTCAAGTATATATATACGAAGAACGATTTCAATATTCGGGAATACAGTTTGCAATCTCTTGTTCATTATCAGCCGATACATGAACGCCTCTAGAGAGGAATTCTTTTGGGCGTTCGTGCAAGCATTATGTAACTATGGATTTAAACTGCGTTAGTTCATCCACAAAGGTTTTCCAAATTCATTGGATAAGCTAGCACCAGTTTAGCAGCATTTGAAGTAACATCTCCAGTCTCAGTTAGACTATGCAAAATCCAAAAAGATCAGAAACATGGGTGGAGGCAGCTTTCCGTTTAGAAAGCTCAGCTTGAAGCAAATTGATCACTCCGAGAAGTCCATTGACTCGGGATTGTTCACGAGGGGTTTGGTGAACTTCGCCCGTTTGCCCGTAATCAAAAGGATCAAGCCGAACGTTTCTACGATGCAAACGCTGGGCTGCAGTATGATATTCCGCAGTGCCAACATATTCAATGCCATGTTGTTCAAATTCATCATAGCGCTTAGTCAGAGTACCGACAAAGTTCTCGAGTGAGCCTAACAAGATAACAACAGTATTGATATCAGTGTTAACAACTTGCAGCATTTTGCTTGTACAAACAAGTGTAAGTAGCAAAGTCAGTAAAACTACACCAATTGTTAACTATCTGTCTTACTTAATGTTTGTCATTAAGCATATATCCTAGTTATACATATGTTATTGTCTTCTGTGTCTATCCGCAACCAAATAACCAATGGAAAATAAACAGCTATGCAAACGGGCCTGTAAGCGACCAATGCAGAAATTGTGATTAATGGACAATTAATCTTGCTTTCAGCGAAATGTGGGGGCCTGGGGCATATGCCCGATGGTAAATTCGGCCCTACTTGTCGACATTCTCTGATCAAGGTTTTGCCGCTTTCTATCAGTAAAATTTTGCGCCTGGTTACGAAATACAATGTTAGAATATCCGGAATATCATACGTTGCGTACATCTGGATATGAAATCGCATTCGGACATCTTTATCCATCCCTAATGTTAAGTTCCCCCACCCCCCAAATAATGTCTAAACCTAAGCTTAGCGTGGGCTCATAATTCAAGTCCCAATGACTAATTAATGGTAATAATGTCAGGTCACCCTCCGTTTACAGGAGAAGAACATGACATGATCCGACCATTTGCGTATTTAACTTATTTTTGAAACAAAAAGCTGTATTAACATGCTATAGTTAGCGAAGTCCGGTTCCGAGCAGGACTGCGGCTAGGAACGACTTCAAAATTCGTCGGAAGGAAAAGCTGGAGCGGTTCTGACCATTGAACTTTTTCTGATCACAGATGAGAATTCACAAAAATTTATCCAAACTTACATTTGGCATTCAGAATAGCCGTGCAATTTCTTAACATGCGTTGCGATAGCATTTAGTTAACGCGACGTGAGCCAAAACTGCCTCTAAAAATAAGCCTCAACAAATCTGTTATACTGTTGGACAAAAAAATTTTATGTTTATTCGGTGAAAATAGATTTTTGTCTGAATGGGTGCTGGCCAGATCGCTGTCCCAGACAGAAAAATTTGCTCAGCTTGCATCAGTTATAGTGTATTCTGGTAGCACGCACCATAAAACATGGATCGCGTACATACATACATGAATTGCTTAATTGATGCTGTTATTTTCAGAGCGAACAGTGTGGTGCTGTCTGGGCTGTTTCGATTAACTGTCGGCTCGCTCGGCCGGGCCACAACTTCTCGGCCTGCCGATTGCAAATCAAGATCGGTCTGAACCAGATAGGGCCGCTGCACAAAATTTTCCCCTATAACACGTGGCAGCTCTGGAATAATTTACAAAAATCTTCCGTCAGGTTAGATTAAGAATGACAGTAATAATATCGTTCAGATTTTTATTCAAGATATGTATTGCTGTATGAAGTTGCTATATAATTCGCAGACTTTCAATGTTTATATCAGTTTGGAAGAATGACAAGACTAATACCAGGAATACCCGTATCTGGCTGTTATTTTAAATTTAACTTCGTTGAGTATTATAAATGAGTCTGTCTCGTATATCTGAATTTCTTTGCAGTATTCAGGCGTCATCTGATAAAAGTTGCCATACTTCTATCTGGCGACGAGCGATCGGCCAGGCATCTCACAGACTTCTGGAGTCCTATGAAAATCTATTATATTATTTGACCTCAGACTTTATAACTCACTATTCCGAAAACAACTACCAATCATTATATGTAGTTACAAATTAAGTGAATATTATTACAATTGCTTGCCCCGGAATTTCAATATTAGTGTTTATAGTTCACACTTGCCTTTATCAGGATACCGTTGTTAATTCCGTTCTGAGTCTGATAGCGCTATTCTTTTTCAAATTGGCCCGGTGTAACAGTTAGTTTCTTCCCCCCGGAAGAAACTAACTGGGGGGGAAAACGCCGTTACAGTCAGTTTCTTCCCCCAGTTAGTTTTCCCCCTACCGCAAAGCGGAAGAAACTAACTGGTTAGTTTCTTCCCCCCTCAGTCAGTTTCTTCTGCCCTCTATAAATGCTCTTGTAATTGCCTCAATGTACAAAAAAACACCTCCGGGGGTAGTTTGATGCGTAGATCACGATTCTGAAGTCGGATTGTCGCTGCGGGTACTATCAAAATTAGTTTGGGGATATAAAAAATACATCTTATGAAAATATTGATGTGAACAGTTTTCCACACCACCTGGAGGTACTGTTCTAGGCGCGTTTATTTATAGTGGTCTAGTCAGTAGCCCTACCACTCCTGAAAAAATAAATGAGGTTATATTATATATATAGAAAATAATTGGCATCGTACAAAAGGATTTGTGGCGCTACAAAATGATTTTTGTATTTTTATATATTGAAATTATCGCGGTATAAAAATGCAGGGTGGCCGCTAAGGCTTCGTCCAAATTTTAGGAGTTGGCATGGTTTCTTCAAAAATATTGTTTCCAAAGCAGCAAATTGATGTCTGACTAGGTTATAGTCCTTCCAGAACCGTGTATTAAGATATTCCTGAATCTGGCCTGAAAACTTTTCGCAAAAGACATTTCATTTAAAACCTATCCATTTTTTCCTTTTATTTTCAGAGTTCGGGTGCTGAATGCGATTGTTTTCACTTTTCATTGCAGCGGCCACCCTTAAATGGATACGTATAGAATGCGTGGATGTTCAGTTTATGCTCTCTACAACGTGTCGCAAACATCTAGCACAACATTGTAGTGATCTCTGCTCTCATTTTGAGCCAGGTACAGACCAAATTCAGATATGGGTGAGTGGGGAACATAGGCAACAGACGCCGAAATTATGGCAACTTACAAGAGCATTTATAGAGGGGGGAAGAAACTGACTGAGGGGGGAAGAAACTAACCAGTTAGTTTCTTCCGCTTTGCGGTAGGGGGGAAGAAACTGACTGTGACGGCAGTCAGTTTCTTCCCCCCAGTTAGTTTCTTCCGGGGGGAAGAAACTAACTGTTATACCGGGTATTTTGCATTTTGACCGGTTTTGGATATTTATTACTAAATATTACACGTGTTTATTAATACTTTTATGCGACGGTTATGCTTTACAAGTATATACTGCCTTGCAAATAAAATTTTGATAGCAACTTTATTTATGACATAGTCCCCGTTTCCTTTTGCACACAAGTGTATTTCCAGGTAATACCAAAATTATTAATTGTATTTTAGTTCCAATCGCTTTTTAAACAATCAAATCCCGCGCAAACATATTTTAAACTCCGTTACACTAATGTCGTAGCGTGTACGGCAGGCGAGCAAGAGTGCATATGCAAAAGTTTCCTTATACTTAGTACGTAGCAGGAGGAAAGATATATACTATCGCACAAACAAAAGCAGTATACGTGAGTGCAGACTGAGTTAAATCAACTGTTGATGTTAAACGGTAAATGTATATATTCAGTTTGTGGCAATGTTGTACCTAACAATTATTTAGTATTGGCACTGTAGCATCTCACTACGCTATATATGCTAAAATATACGAGCCTGAACTTAGGGTAGCGGGAAAACCCAGCCCCGGCCCCAGGTGGTAAAAGCCAGCCCCGGCCCAAAAAGTAAAGATAGCAGTATTGAAATGAAACACTGACAAGCACTGCATTTATTTTGTGTCAATTTTTAATTTATTATACACATGACCATCCGCTGTGACATTGTTTTGTGTAGGTTCTCCGTAAATGTAAAGTTTGTAAACTAAACGTTTCCCAGGTTGCACGACGGTAACGTGACCAACTTAGCAGCCCGTCGACCTTACCCAGCCATTCGCCCTGTAGTTGCGTGAGAACTAACACGGTGCGCGGGTTTGCACTAGTATATCACATTACGATTATATTGCATGTCACATCAAACTACTGGGGCATACCTCAGGTTTGTCCTGAACTATGCCAATATTTACAGGGGAGGTAGAGTGGTGGCATGTCCTGCGAAGAACCTTCGCCTTTTCGAGGAGAATCCAGACCAGATTGTGATGTTTTTAATAACCCTTATTCATTAGAATTAGCATTCAGTAGCTTCGTTATTCATTAGCATTAGTATCATATGGTCACTAACTAAATATAAGGGATTTTGAATGTTGCTCAACACGATGACGCATTTTCCTAATATGTTTCTGTGATTTACTGTATCGGCGAGTACCCTCTCCCCTTAAGCCACTCTTAAATATGGGATTATAAAATTTTGGAGGTTCGTAAAATCGAATAGATTCATTTAAACGTATATGCTATGTGTGACGGCGTATCCCTTTTCGGCGTTTCGTCTTTAAATAATTATCATCTTATTCGTTCAAATGTATCTATAGAAAACCACTTATGTCCGTCTGGGAATGGTCAGTGTATCCCTAGCAACTCCATCCTATAATCATGCATCGAATTAAATTAATCATTATAATCATGTGAAGTTTAGGTGGACATGTTTTTTAAACGGTGAACATCGGCACGCTACAGTGATTCATAATCCACTGCTTTAAACAGTTGTATTTGCGGTGATAAAAATGTTTTCAACGTTGCTAAAACCACGATTTCATTCATTAACTTATATATATGACGGGTGTTTCAATACTTCCTTCAATAGTTTGGTACACGGCATCAAAAATAGTCTATATAGAGGTTTTTTGGTATGCTTAATACAATGATTTTGTTATAATTCCCAAATTTTTCCTTGCGAGGCCAAAAATTGTTTAGCTTTTGTCTTGTTATGTATCTGAGAATGCAGTCAGGTGTTAAATCAGTATTTTATGTTCTCCCCTGTGCTGGGTAATCGATCCCCCTCGTGTATTTTAGGCAACCCCGCCCAATTTTGCTTGTTCAAAGAAATCAGCTCCACATAGCCCGACCAGATTCGAACTGCACCCCACCTTCCTGCAATCATTAGTACCGCCTTGTTCTGTTCTACGAATTACTGCATTAGAGCTACTCTTCGTTTCCGTTTGAATTATAGAATCGCAAGTTTATATATACGTAATAAATTATTAGTCGTGTCGTGTGACGAAATTTTTGTCTCCCACGTAAAGGAAAATGCTTTGATTCGTATAAGTTATACAAATATGTATATTTAATTTTAATTTCAAATAACATACATATATTTACGTAGAATGTTTTCCACTTTATTTGGGCGCCAATAAAAAAATAGATATATATGTGGCGCCTAATTGTGCGTATGTCGTTTATGTTCTGACGCTGCATCATATAAATAACTGCAGTTTAGTCATTTTCTTTAATTGGCATCGTGGGGGGTGGATCCGTCAATCGGTACAACGCTCATATTGAGCCAACAAGGGTAGACAAATGGAGATGGGATCAGGCAGACCTAGTTTCCGTTGGGAAGACATGAAAAAAAAATTTAAGTGTCTGCCCACGAAAGGGGCTAGTATCTCATACTTAGAAGGCGCTAGCGGAAAAATTAATTTTACATTTTTATAATTACATATATTTCAAACAATACAATAGTTTATTGGAATAGTATATGAAACATGGTGAGAAAAATTTTAAATGTTTAAAACGAGCTCATTGATTGAGTGTTAGAGCATACGGAAACATTTCGGCTTCCAGAGCTCAAATAAAATGAAAATTGCGTAACATGTGGTCTACCTTGATTTCCGGTGAGCAATATATCCGTCACTGTGATTAACCCATGATATACTAATGTTCCCAACTTGTATGTTAAATATTTTTAAGCATTCATAACTACAATTTTTAATTCTTAAAACGCGGTTTATAGCCTGAAAATATATATAAGTCAGTTAAAAGTATCTCAAAATATGGAAATATGTCGAATATAGTAGAAAATTATTTAACTCTCACACTTTTCGGAAGGCAGTTGCTATGCCAGATGTTTAAAGGACTTGATATCGTCGACTTGGTATCAAGTAATCATGGAATTGATTTACAGGTTCTGGTGAGATAAATACATAGTTTTTTGATGTGAAGCGAAAACAAATATCCAACTCAGATGACCTGTCTATTGTAGAAGTGATAAATATTACATATTAATTTGTCAGGCATCTAAATTATTCCATTATGAATACAACTAATACGTCTTTGTATTATAGTATAATTATTTATTGGTGCAGTTCTTTTGTTTCATAGATGGAACGCTTGTTCCACCAGATTGTGTTTTGTGTGCACACCAAGTATTCTTGCTACAACTGAATACAGTATTTATTGGAACCGTGGGTAAGCATTGTCTCGGCATCAATGATGAAGTGTTAAAGTAATTCGAAATATTTGGAGTAACTGTGATTTTAGAAAGTATCACAACCGTATTTGGTATGTGATCTTGGAATACTGATATCTCTGTTTGTCGGAAATTTTGCCAATGGGCACAGCTCGATCATCTATTACAGCCAAGGGTGTATCCAGTTACTTTCGGAGGGCATGTGTACGGATAATATATCCCCTTTTGCGATTCCTCTTTCAGGAACTTTTCATAATTTCCAAATCTGATACTTCCGTCAACTGGCCAGCATTCATGTTTTCCTTCAAAGTAATATTTAGTCTCCCGCACAAGTTTACTGTGTGAATAGCTTTCGCAACAAGTCGATGCCTTTTAAAAATTTAAATTAGAAAATAACCCAGAAAATAAAATTTGCAAAATTTTGAGTAAGTTTTCTGCAGTAAACGCAGAGATTATATTACGGTTTAACCTTTTAAACTCATTGACTGTTTTATTGCACTTACACATACCACGGAAGCGTAATATGGCTAAATTTTGGCACCAAAAATTATTCAGTTTTGGTATTTTTCAGTTTGTTTGTACTGTACATTATTTTTTAATCGCTCTATAGGTTTTCGGGTGTGCTGAATATGATAAAATCAGTAATTGTGATTGGGTAGCTTGCAGATTTTTTGATGTGGATTTAAAATAGGGTTTTGAACGGGGCTCAGATAGCAGAGGTTGGGACTTCGAAATATACGGACAGACTATTTACATTCACCCAGATTCCACAAACTGCCTTAAAAGTAGCTGGCAAACACTGAACCGGGGCCCCGGTTTCAAATAGCGTTCCCTCCAGGTCAAGCTGGGGCGCACTGAAGAACACATAACATTTATTAATTACTGATTCGCAGAAATGTGCAAATAAGAATGTACATTATATAGTGAAACGCTATCGAATGACGCTAATTTTAGTGGGGTTTTACTTCCATAACAAAAACTGACATTTTTCCACAGTTATTAGAAAATTTGGCCTGTGTGCCGAGGGGGCCTGAACTGGGAAACCAAAAATACCTGTGGACTGAACGCTAAGAGACTGAAATACCTAGGTGACGCGCCGCGTTGCACTTCTGGGAGATCCAGCTTGCTCCGTTTCCTCCACCACACGTCTTTCTGAGATTTTGCAGGAAATCTCAATTTGGAACTTGCAATTAAATGATATAATGAATGAGCGCAGCCCTACCACACTGGTGCGTGTGCACTATCCGCAAGGAATTAGTATATACAGAAAAGTGACGCTTCGTACGTTTCCGCTCACATTAGCCTACATATAAACGTGATTAAAAACAATGTAGCTTCTAAGTATTAATACGCAATAAAAGCCATCGACAACGGGTAGTAAGATTACAACCTCAAATTGAATACTTACAAATAAATATTTTTCTTAGATTTTCAGAAAATGGACCAACTATGCTAGAGGACATGTATATACTGTTTTGGTGTACTAGCGGAGAGCACGAGCACAGCGACTGGTTCATACGCTCTCGACTTATTATTTATTGACTATCTTGCCAGCATCAATCGGAATCGTGGTAGCGTTTAAATGTAAGCGCATTCATGTTTATCATTTTTATTGATTGAATTCTAAGTAAGTGATAGAAACGAGCGAAGCGAAGAATTCTTACAAGCCAGTTACTGGGTTTTTTCGTGTGACATGCATAACTCAATTTCTGATATTCAGATGAGGTCGCGTCATACCTCATTCGAAAGCTTGAAATCTCTATTTGTGCCCTTTAGTTAGACGCAAAAACCGATTCCAACTACTTCCCCCTCAAAAAGGGGTCCGAAAGGCCCACGTAGGATCTCTAGGGATCCTACCAAAACACGTTATGAGTCATACCTCGACAACCACTGGTCTGGTGGTTCTGCGCTCATTTTGTTCAGAAAGTTTAGCTCTAAAAAGCTATGTAGTTGTTATCGTTGCCGAGGTCACTTACGCTCCAGGCTTGGGTCAAAATGGGTTTTATAATTGACCCTTGGGTCACCCGTAGACATCAAATTGGTCATATCTCCTTCGCTGCTGCAGCGATTCGGCTCATTGGGCTCATTTTGTTCAGAAAGCAAGGCTCTATATACGTTTACTTCATCTGTCGCGCAGGGTGAGGTGGTGATGGGTTGTAAATTAGATCTTGAGACCACGAAAACACCAAATTGGCCATATCTACTCAACGAATAGAGTTATTTAGCCGCGTATAGGCTCATTTCATTCAGAGAACAAAGCTATACATAGCTATATGTGGTGCTCTACTATTTGAGTTTTGTTTTGGATCTTCGATTTTAACGAAATGTAAGTATTTTTCTAATTTTTATATACACTCAGAATTCACTTTCTTGGCCATGAGACAAGTCCCTAGTTGTAAATATTGATAAAACTAATTCCACATATGTATGGTCACGCTTGCTATAATTTTTCTCCCAGAAGTGGTTGCTAAACTTTGCATGACGTAGTCGAGGTGGATGGAAGCAGCTGAAGCGAATTTCCCTACAGTCAAAAATTTCCAGTCAATAGCTATAAATTGTTTTTCGTCTACCGTCAGAAAAGCCTAAAGCTGCGCCGGTGACAACTTTATCTATTTACCGCTTTTCAACTAATACAAATTAGACACTAGTAACTATCAAGCGAGGGTGAATCGCTGCGACCGTGGTTTCATTTTTAATTTATTTTGTTCAACTACCTTAGCAGGTTGTTTTTGATGAATATACCATCCTAAATCTCTTGAACCCTAAATTCATTGAAAACCATAATCCTCGTCGACGCTAAACCCACCGAAAACAACACTGACAACACATCAAGTATTTCTGCTGGACTCTAGATAACCAAACCATCGTATTCAGTCTACCGAAAAACATATGTATATATAATTCTTGATGATCTGTATGAAATACATAACCAAACAACTTAAGAGAGACTATATTCGGGAAATCGGGTTTATTGACCTTAAACCCATTGAAAAAACACGAAACATACACCGTGGCAACTAGATGACCAAGTCATTGCATTTGGAACCAAATCAAATCTGAACCCAATGACAACGTCTGAAGCGGCATGAGATACTCGTGCTGGACTCTAGATAACCGAACCATCGTACTCATCCTGCCGAACAACCTATTTGGAGAATTCTCGGTGACCAATACGTAATTAAACAATTGAAGAAAGACTATATTTTGGAAATTGGATTTATTGACCGTGAACCCATTGAAAGGTCATGAAGTATTCACCGTGGACACTAGATAACCAAGTCATTGCATTCGGCCTTATGAAATACCTATATATACACCCTTCTTTTTGCCATGCACGCAATACTTAGTCAGACAACTGAAAACGCACTACATTCTGGAAGGTTACCGACCAAAACCCTTGAACCCCCAAGAAAATATATAATGTAATCTAGTTAGACTCTAGGTATCACTACAGTGTTCCAGTCTGCAATGTAAGTTTCAGTTGTTGAAAAAAAACTAAACATACACCAGGGAATGAGGTGGAGGTGCAAGTCCCCTCAAGACTATTTGCGCGTAAGGAACGGTGGGCATCGTTTACTCCTATCCATCTTGAGAATTGTTTTAAATTTACTGACTACACTCCATAATGTTGTGGCGACTGAATATATTATTGGCTGTTGTGTGTTTGTGAGAATCTCTAAAATTTTGGAACAGCTATCCAAGATAGCATTTTATAACGTATGCCAACAAAAGTAGGTTTTCTTATAATATACCTCTACCTATGTGCATACCAACACATAATAAGACTGTGCGATGTTTTAAATTTTCCGTGAAATGTTTGTGTGCGAGTAAACTTAAGGTGACCCGACCAACCTTCAATTTTAAATTTGACATAAAAATCGTTACAAAATCTTTTTTGGTCAATTGAAATGTGTGCGTAAAACTGTTCACAAACACACTGCTCTACGATTGAAATCTAACCGTTCTACCTTCATGAAAAGTCGACTAAATGTCTAATTTTTTAAGAACGAAAATTATTTCGAATTTGAATTAAGCGGACTTTGTTCGCTGAAAACAAAGGATTAGCTATAGAATATATTTGTTTACGACGTTACTATTATACTAAATCTGTATCGAACACTGAATCAATATTCAAACTTGATAGGCATCAGGAGCCCGTATTTCTGCAAATGAAACTCGCCTAAATTCTGTTCGAGCACAAAGTATATTTTCTGACAATTGGATATGACTGCGAAATTTAAGTTTAGCTTACGAAAAACCGAAAGGAATGCAGCAATTTTTCAGAAACAAAATTTTGCGGTTCGATATCAGTTATTGCAAAATACGATGTTTGGCTGGTCACACAAGGTTACTAACGCATTATAATTCGTCATGAAATTTTGGCCGGCGGAACTACTGTAGGTTAAGTTTAAAAGTTGATTTGCTATGTCAAATCCAGTCGGTTTCGACTTTTCCAAACTAATAACTAAACGATTTACAGCGGCTTGCTCGAAAATAGTTAATTTGTAATTAGTCAATTCGGAACGAGATTAGTTCGAATTTGGCGTAAGATGTCGTTTTAAACGAGATTTGTGGTGAGTAGCAGAATATGTTAACTACTTATATTCACTCGCAAACATTTTTCTCAAATATTATTCATTTAACACATGAAGCACTAAGTATTGAATGTTGAATGGTATTCTGCAACTCACCATAAACTGGATTTGAAACGATAATTTTTGGCGCTAGATTATGTTTGACTCACACTTGTTCAGGATCGACCGATCAAAAACAACCTCTCCATGAAATCCAGTAGTCTTAAATCGCGAAGCCTTCGAAACCGCTCGGATTTCACGCTCCAAGTAAAAACGATTTTAAATTTTAATCAACTTTGCGGGCATATCTTGCATAGCACGCGTATAACACTACCATAACATTGTTGTATACCAACAATATAGTAAAGGTTTTTGTCTTCAAGGCGAAATGCGATTCAACTAACACCGCAGGTGTCCAAGGTTAGCCGGCCCAGGGGAGGCGCGCGTGATTCCGACGGAAGGTAACCAATGAATTTTCCCATGTTCCCCAATTTTTTTCCTTCGTTTTGTATTTTTGTTCATATTTGCTGAAATCTTCGACGCACAGGGTGGTATTGGTGAGTGTTCTCAGGGATACATGCATAATGAATGCTATTCTACGACAGCGCTAATTTATTTTAGATCCTATTCGGAATATCGATGTTCGAGTGACTGGATAGAAAACTCCGAAGCATTATTGACGAAACACAGAAACGCGGATAATAATTGACAGCTATCCTGATAAAGTTCTTATTCATACACGGAAAGCATTTCCTCTCTGCAATGTACATTTTTATTTTAGTAACTAAGTAATGCAGTCATATGTACTTGTGAATACTATAATTACTTACCTGCACGAATAACAAGTAATTTTACAAAATTTAGGCAGGATAAATTTTTTATTAAAAATAGAAGTAAAATAGTAGACTGTCCTACGATAAGAACAGTCTAATATAGGTGTGTATCACAACGTAAGAAAATTATCTGTGCTAGACAAACTGAATAATTCTCAAAATATTCCATATACCGTTGAAAGCATACAATTTAATTCAGTAAACTTGGCGTCTTAAAATCTAATACTGTAATCAGTTGTTTGTCAGTATACATATGTCTGCCGAAATGTTTTACAATTTTACTGATTGATTACAAGCTTATGCTTTGAAAGGTATATTCATCAGTTTGCGTTAATGGCTTTACCGTCCAGCTGATGTTCTTTGGAATATATACGTATGCTTTCATTAGTAAACATACTCTAGTTGTCTGTGAATTTGAAATATGAGCGCTGTTAATGTGTATTATATATGTCAATATAAATTTTTGTTGTTTATATTAAAACGATCGTGTCGTTGAAATAAGCCAGTTTGGCTCTAGGTCGGTGTCTTATAAACTATATTTAACGCGTAGTGCCATCGTGTACCTAACTTTGCGTCATTGTTATCACCTAAATTTATAACATCTGGTTGACCAATGACCATATTGGAATTCGGTTGTAAAAACTAACTTGGATTGAAAATATGGACAACTCTCTGAGCCGCAGTGGGCACTAATATAATTCATACACCCTTTGCCAGAAGGAGTGATTTTTTAATTTTCTGCATGTTATTGGGTGTTTTACGTTATAATGAGTGCTTATTAAGTTATGAAGCACAACGGTTATTGTATTTAGAGCGCAAATTGACTATTACGCCTTTTCATGGGGTTTCAAGAATTTTACGGCCAACGAACCGAAGCGGTCCTGCCAGTTGACGGGAGAGTGCGGGATGGCTACAGTTTCGGTACCAGCGTAGCCACCAGTGCGCGGGTCAGAGCTTGGTGCCTTGGTTGGGCGGTGTTCGACATCTCAAGCGGTAGCCCTATATCCCCATATGAACACGTGTGCCGTTTATGTGCAACTGGGCGCATTTAAACTATCACCCGGCAAATCCAGCGCAACCCTACGCTGAGGAGTTTCTGGCTACGACCCTGTGTTTGATGCTTTGTTCCATCCATCCAGTCAACGCGTAACTGACGTTTTATATATACTGGTCAGGTGTCTGCGTGGGATTTGTTTCTGATGTAAGCACATTCTTTTTTTAATCTAAACATTCGAATTCTGAGCAGTATTTTCTTCCATTAACGTATATTTATACAAACGCAGTACGTTATGTACTATTATGACAGAATGGTGTCTACACGACTACAGTAGTTGCGCAAAAGCCTTAAAACAAATCCACATATATTATAATGTCGTTTAGGTATAGAGTCTTATCTGACTGTTAAGGACATGTTTTAGAGTCAGCGCTGACTGTTTTAAGACAATTGTATAGTCACGGCAGACTGTTGCATGTGTCCGTTATATTAGCTACATTTTTAAGCGGAAATGTTTATAGTTGCTGCTCACTGTTCGGACATAGCTAGGTCACGGTGCACACAAATTAACTTAAACGAG